>JARFOC010093999.1:0-13234 GCA_031763485.1 Osmoderma eremita | reverse complement strand
ATGAAGATCTTTCAGGTACTGTCGTCGGTTTTTGGGTTTTTGGCCTTTTAGGAATATATGGTGAGTATATATGACGTGACTGTTTACAAAAGTAATATTTAAAATTCCAAAAAATAGACACAGGTTTTTCGAGAACACGAGACAATGCTGCACATTTAATATCCTATAAATGCAAATAGTCACACTAAAGTTACTCTTCGTCGTTGCGACGAGTACACACCTGTGAACATCAACGTAAAAAATTAAAAAATTAAAAAAAACCCAGCGTACGTCCGCTCACTGCAAGCTTCCGTCATCAACTGTCGTTGTTGACAAAAAGAGCGTAATTTGAACACACATAAAAGAGTAATGTGATAGAGTAAATGAGCTTCGTCGATTCGACGAACAGTAACCATCCAGGGTTAAATAGGATAGCGACGCTTTTGTTAGGATTGATCTCGATCCTCCACTTCATGAACCATTCCTCCAGTCTATCAGCCGCTTCTTGAAACTTCCTGGCTGCCAACCAGGTGGCACGGGAGCGACAAAAGAGTATCGTCCGCGTATTGAGCCAACTGGGTGTTAGGGCTAGTGCGCATATCGCTTATGTATAGATTGTACAACAGGGGAGCCAACACTGAACCTTGCAAAATTCTACGCGCCTTATACGAATTAATACATAATTGATCTAATTATTACAAGGTTACATAAACTGTGTAACTGTTACATAAAACCTTTAAAAACACACAGAATCCCATGTAAATGCATGTGAAGCTAACCAGACCCAATCAGAAGAGAAGAGATTTGGGAAGTAAGCAAAATGTTATTTTTTGACGATCCTTCAATACTTACCCATTTACAATTAGTCCAACGTTTCAAAAATAAAGCAATAGATACGCCCCGAAAATCGTTTGTTAAAACTCGGAAATTGCGTCTTTTAGTTCTTCATCTGAAGATAATCTACGTCTTCCTAAATGATTCTTCAACTTGGGAAAGAGGAAGCTAGGTTACGCCTGTAGGGAAAACCGATTGATTTCTTCCTGAATTTTGTGAGCGGCGACTGTGGTGCATAAAGTTTTTTTTTTTTGAAAATATGATAGAGAATTTACACCTTATACGGTTGCATATAATTTTTGGCTGATTCCCTTTTTTTATCAAAAACTTTAACATACTTATTAAAGTTGCGGGAACTTGATTGGAAACAATTGCCGCGACATTATTGCAAACAATCCTTGTAGATTTTACAAATTTACAGAGAGATAGTGCGCTTAAAAACCTGCGTATTGCAAAGGTGTTTTTAGAGATATGAAGATCAAATATTAAACATAGATTACATTATGTGTCTGGATATATTACTTGTAAGTAAAATGATTCTAAAATAAATATATATTTTTAAAAAATAAAAGAACCTTTATATAAAATGCACTAAAAAGTATAAAACAAGTTGGTTTCTACGCCCTATAGGTTCACCCCACACTAAGGCTAAAACAAATTAATTTTCGTCACTTTATAAACCTTAAGTTTTTTTGTTCTTAACCATATTGGTTCACTTCACATTGAGATGTAACCCCAATAGTTCACCCACACTGCGCGAAAAAACTTACTTGTTACTCTTATTATTCATCCACCTGATGAAGCCACAGTGTGGCAAAACAATATTGTTGTGGTGCAATAATTTTTTTTTTGAAACTTAAACGGTTATTGTTTTGTTATGTGAAGTTACGATTTTATTATTATTATATTATTAGACCAGGAAAAAACAACCAAACAGCTAAAGATATTAATACAGGTTAAGCTAGGATGGGCAGCATTTGGCAGGTTAAGTTATATATTAAAAAGTGGAATGGCAAACAATCGACAACGAGAGGTATTTAACAAAGGTATGCTGATGATGATTATTGTTATTAAATACACTCTTTACATGTGATGTTTTATCACCAGCCATCTTTATTACAAAGATTACAAAGTTAATTCCGACGTATAGAATTTACAAAATCAGGGGTAAACACAAATTGGACAGATTATTAAATTATATTTGGTACTACGTAGGATTTAAACAAGATAAGAGATAAGTGAACGAAATCAGAGAAATAACTGTTTTTCGAGTTTTATATTGTACCTATATAATTGAAATGATTTGAACACACATATTTTTTTATAATACTCTCAGATTTTATCTATACAGTAATATACCATTCACGCTGGTCTTTTTATACACTGTGGCCGCCTGGTAAGGAAACGGTGGAGAGTTAACTATACCTCATGACAGCTTTATATAATTTGAATCGGGTGTGTCATTAGAGTTGATCTGGCGCTAGGCAGTTGGTAGTCATGGTCTACTATATTTAATTTAAGGAAAAAGTTGAATTGAACGGGTTTGGTCGCATATTAAAAAGAATCTTATCCCTCACGTAAAGTTTCTTTTGAAGTATCTATGAGGTGGGGCGGATAGCAAAGACGTTTTTTTTAATCGGGTAGTACACGCGAAGGGGAGGATGTAGCGCTGACGTCGTTCGATTCAGGAGGGTTTACCGGTTGAGACAGCACCATGCGTTCACAGTTGAGGAGTATGTAAAATCGGACGAGTCTGTTGTTGTCACGCAGGGGCGCTTCGCAAACGCGTCTACATTTGTAGTAACGGTTCAGTTCCGAAACGTGACTTAATCAAGAACTTAGAACTACGGCATTGGCAATGAATTCAAAACCTCGAGGTCGTCCCAGAAATGTAGAGACAGACAGTGTGTGAGACAGACAGTAATTCAAAGTCCAAAGCGCTCTATCCGAAAACGGGCTGCAGCACTCCGAATGAGTAGTCTAACAGTTCGCACATCGCAGAATACTTCGTAAATCCAAGACCTTCACTTGCACCCCCTATAAGCTTATGGTTAATAAACTGTCTGTTCGCATTACTCCTCCCGCACAAAGTATCAATTAATTCAGAACGGCACGTGTTTCGGGAATACGTGGATTCCCATTATCAAGTCGAATAACCGGATGAGCGCGAAAATAACTTAAACTAGAAACATGCACTGCTTTTTCTTCTCCCTTCATTCCCTTTACCTATATCTAACCTATATACAACCTTCTCCCACACCCCGGGTGCAAAAAATTCTTAGAAGGACCACCCGAGAGTTCTCAAGTGTACGCCTTTATTATTCCAATAATTCCATTAGTACCGAAACTGGCAAGGGCGCTTCTTCCCGATTTAGAAGATCTTTATTCTTTTTAATATAAATGGATTCATGAACATCTAGCTCGTGCGTCAATGTTACTGATTTTATTAGTTTTAAATTACCTATATTTATATTACGTCCGGCTTTTATCATATGTCCCGCAACGCCAGATATATCTACCCTCCCATTTCGGTAGCGCGAAATATGTTCCTTATACCTAGTTTCTATAGTCCTTTTTGTCTGTCCAATGTAGACTTTCTCACAATCTCCACATGTAATTTTATAAATTCCTGACTTTTGTTTCATTTCCGGTTTGTTTTTAGGATGTTCTAAAAGGTTACGAAGTGTGTTGGACGATTTATAACCGATTTTCATATTTTCGTCTTTTACGATTCGACTAATTAATTCCTTTACTTATTTTATGAAAAGGTAATATTAAGAATTTATTTTTGTCGCGGGGTTCTATCGGAGTCAGCGTTGTGGAGTTTCTAAGGTGTTGTCTACAGAGAAGTAACCATTGTGTTTTGCAATGTTTTTAATATATTTTAATTATTTTTCGAATCTGTTTTGACTTAACGGGAATTTAATTAATCGCGGACATTTTATGTTGTTGACAGTGGTTTGAATCTGCCATTATGAATCTATCTGCGTTAGTTTCTTTCCTGTATATGCTATTTCTAATTTACTGTTATTATTAATCACTAAACTATCTAAGAAAGGTAGACGATTGTCAATTTCTTTTTCCGCTGTGAATTTAATCGAATCAAATCGTGAGTTTAATTTTGTTGGGAAATTTTCCACGGTATATTTTGTGGTATCAAATATCGCAAATATATCATATATCATCTTAGCCAAATTCTCGAAAAATAATCTCCGTCCTTTTTCAATTCGGTTTCAAACTCGCTCATAAACAGATTGGCAATAAACGGCGGCAGCGGGTTTCCCATGGCCGTACCGTCTAACTCTTCGTAGAATTGCCGTCCGATTTGAAAACGGTTTTATGACATGCATAACTTCGTTAATCTGATGTATTCCGCAATTTTAATATTCTCGACTTCGTTTAATTTCAAGTATTTTTCTAATAAACTATCTAGTTTCAGGGATCGGCACGCTTGGAAAAAGTGAATAAACGTCAAACGATACAAGAATCTCCTCTTCATTAATTCCTATGTTATTCACTTTTTTGACAAATTCCAGCCAATTTTCTACTGCTAAACTTTCTACCATTAGTGGGAGATTCTTGAATTCGTTGACTAGCCATTTAGACAAGCTGTATGTGGATGAATCAATGGCTTACACGATAGGTCTCATCGCTTTACCCGGTTTATGAATTTTGGGCAAACAATACATTTTCGGAATTGTAGGGTTAGAACTACTGAGTTTTCTTTTTTAATTCGCGTCTATTAATCTTGGACACTCTTTAATTGTGTCTGTAACCTGTCTAATAATCGCGGGTAGGGGGTTCTTTTTTAGTTATTTGTATGGTCCTACTGATATCATTACCTTTATCTGCTTTTAGATACCCCTTTTTCTAAAACCTTTAACAATTTCGACATCCGCTTTCGTATTATTGTAGCTTTTATAATTTTCAATATTCAAGCATTAATTGAAAGTCCCAAGCGCTCTACCCAACAAAGGACTGCAGCACTCCGACTGAGTAGTCGAACACTTCGCAGAATTTTACACCAAGACCTTCACTTTCACCCATATAAGCTTGTGGTTGTCCAGCGTCTGAATGAAAGAGATTTTGCACAACGCCAACAGCTCGCCGAAAGAGTGCACATGATTTTTGCTGATGAAAATGAACCAGTAATAATGATGAGCGATGGGGCTCATTTTCATTAGAGTGGTCCTGTTAACAAACAGAACTACCGATATTGCGCAGTAGAAAACCCCCGTGAACTGCATCAATGCTCACCTCTGCTGTGAGACGCCTTGGAGTGATCGGACCTTATTTTTGCAACAGGGGCAACTGTAATCTCCAAGCGATGTTTTCATGATGAAAAACTTTTTGATCCCAGAATTGCGACGCCCAAGAATTAACGTAAAAAATTGGTTCCAACACTTACAGCCAGAACCTCAATGGAAGTTGTGCGTCGCATTTTCGCCGGATACATTTCGGTGATATACCGTGGCCCCGGACTTCACAGCGTGTGATTATCTTTTATGGGGACACCTAAAGGCGAAGGTCTACGTCGATAGTCCTCGAAGTCTGCAAGAGTTGAAAGAAGCAATCCCAACATTACTCAGGGCAATTGCCATCGACTTGTGTGAGAGCGTGACGCGGAACATTGAGGAACGATGTATTGTTTGCCAACTAACAATAAGCACAAAACTAAACATCTTCCACCCAAAATGTTACCATTATAGATTGTTACTAACTCGATTATACTGTATAAAATGTAAACATAAATAGGGTTGGTATGCAATTTGCGTCACAGATAACAAATATCAGCTGCTAAATTAAAGAGGCTGCAGTTGTATTTATTTAATGCCAGACCTCTTTTCAATTTATGATTTTATAGATGACAGACCTGATAATATTGAAGAGTTAAGAGACATTCATACATAAATATTCCCGTTACTAAAAATGTAGCCAACTTAAATTAGATTAGTTGGTAACATTGCTTGTATAGCTAACTTGGATTTGCTGTTTTGAATTTTAGGAAGCAACAATAAAGACAGTGTTACACTCACCGTATAACAGAAAACAATTCTTTTCGTCTAAAATATTATTTTATGATGTTTCGCCACTGTTTATTTAGTTTAAGTTTGAGAATTGTTTTCCTGTAGACATCTGCGGCGCATTCATAAAATGTTTCCTTGAACTAAGCAATAAACCGATTTACATTTATTATAAAAAATTCCGACAATACGAATGCATCAATCTTTTTTCAATAATTGTCACAATACTACGACTACGACAAAATTTTTGATTGGTGAAGTCATCATTTGTAATAATAGACGACAAGCAAGCTCATGAAGTTATTCGATATTATATTGCCGACACACACTGCTCAAATCAATTGACGGATATTGCACATAATTGATCATAACAAGTAGTGTCAGTTAATATAAATATAACATCTACAAGAAACCGAGTAGACAGATGCTGGAGGGTATAAAAGCGTGATTCGATATCTCTGTGTCTGTGTCAGTGTCTAAAAGTTTACTGCTGTGATTAGCATTGGGATTTGGAATTTTGGGTGTCGTCCGAAATGCAAACACACTACGACCTGAGATGGCTTATCCGTAAATGCAGTCTACACTTAATACTATTAATAAGAAACGACCATTTTCATCATTTCCGCCCAACAATGATTTATCATAAAAATCCCTATCGATAGCAAATACATAAAAGTGAATTCCGCGTCCGCTTTTATCTCGAACTTTTCGCGACTAGAATTCGAAATTCAGTCCCAAGAAGCAGGTAGACGCGTCAAGGTTGGGTTCGCCGAGTTCAGTAGCTCGCTGTGCGTTGATTGTGGTGATTGTATTCCGTTAGCCCGTGTGACATCGGTATCGCCAAACATTGTTTCGTATACCTCGTAAAGCTATAATACTATTGTACTTACAGTCACGAATTGTGTAACTAAACAAACATAAAATCAGTTCAGTTCACGGAATCGATTTCTATTAACAATACTCGAAGCTATTATTGTCCTGGTGAAATCGGAACAATACAGGCCGTCGTTCGCTTGTCCGTTTCTATTTCTCTGGCTTTTGTTATTTCAGTGTTTCCGTGATGTGTTTTGTTTCTCGGTTAGTTTGTGTGTGTGCCTCTGTATAACGCATCTGTGCGATACTAGAAGTTAGAGTATTGTTGCACCGGGAAGGAAGTTACTGATGTTATTTTATGTTGGTTGGTATAAATGTACCGGAGAACTAGAATTCCATTAAAAAAAGGTATGTGGGATTTAAAAATGTATTTTGATTAGTTTTAATGCTGAACTTGGTAAATTAACTGTATTATTCCATTACTACTAATTTCTTCACTTCTTAAATACGTTCCAAAATTTGAAGATATCATTTCCATGAATGTGTTAAAAGAAAAAGGTTCCTATACACACGAAGGCCATTACCAAAAGCAAAACTTGGGGAAATAAATGCATCGATCTAACTAACTTGGTTAAGTCAACAAACAAACCTGCAGTTTTGTTTCAATTAATGCTTTTAACTCTATTAAGAAGCCTTCTTAAGAAGTTTTGTCATTTTACTAAAGGACATTTTTGCTTTAATGTTCTTTTAGATTTATTTTGACAAAATATATAAAATAATTATGTTTAGATTACATTATGGCATTGTAAAATAATATGGCCTATATAAGGATCCGGTAATTGTCGCGGCACTATTGATCCTCAGTACAACGCGAAAGTTTTACTGAAAATTTATTCATATTGTAGAGGAGAATCGAGAGTTACAGAGGTAATATACACCAACCTAACAAACCTGGTTGATTAAAAATGCAGCGCCATCTAGTAGTAAATTACAACAACAATACGAAATACTTACCCATTGCGTTATAAATTGTAGGTACTACAACAGATATAAGGTCCGTTCGTTTTGGCCAAAGTGTTATGCAGCCAAAGGCCTGTAGTTATTTTATGTTCGAAAGTAGATCTTATAGGCAAGAAAATAATTACTACGCTTGCGCATCATGCGTGTGGCGCACAGACATGACAGACTGGCAATAAACCGTACGCGCATCGCTACGGCGCACCATCAAACGTTGGCTGACATCTTGGAACACAGGCGTCATCAGAGACGCCATGCCTACGTGTACATAGTACAAGGATAGTACCTTTCTAGTGCTAGTATCAGCGCGAAGTTGTTTACAAGTTCTGGGAGTTGCCAATAGTGTTACTGGTTACCTAATCTAGCAGTTTGTATAGCAAGGGTGATAATACGCTGCGACCTAAAAGATCTATTGTGTCCCCTATTCTGGCGTATTTACAGCCGGCCGTCCAGTCCGATTCCTTTTAAAATATCAGAAGGCCCCTAGCAGTTTAATTGTTTTACTTATTTGTTTTCTTCGCATTTTTCTTCTACTCACTCCATAATATCGTCTTACAGCAAAATTATATTTCATAATTTAGCCAAGAAGTTTACCGAAAAGATACAAGGAAATGCAATCAGAAAGGAATTAAGTAAACTAATATTATTTAATCACCAATAAATTATATAACAAACACTCCAGTTTATTATTTACTCCTAAATAAAACGCTTATTAGTGTCTCATTAACGATTTATTTGAATATCCGCCATGGTATCGACGTCACCAGGGACGCCTGTGTTCCAATATGGCGCATTTCAATTGATGGCAGTTTTGATATCGATATTAGCACTCTATTGTCTCAATGGTTTGGCCGCATAACGCTTTGGTCAAAACGACCAAACCTATTATTTAATTCAATGCCTAACTGTAGCAACTCCTACTATAAAAAAGTAGCACCATGCTAAATAATATTAATCCTACAGACTGCCATGTTATATTGCCGCAACGTTTGCTACAAAATGGAAATCATCATTTTGTGATTAACTTAATTCCGCCCTTTGGTCAAACAAATCACTTTTATGTATTAATCCTAATTACCACTTCCTTTCAATCTTGCAATCCTACTTTTATGAAAATTCACTTCCGGCTATACGAAACTGACATATTTTCTAAAAGTTGAAACATTATCGCAAAACCTATGACCACGAGAACCTTAAATAATGCTTAAAGAATATATACTGATTGTCATCGGCGCACAACCAAAAACGAATGCCAGCTAAATTGCCGCTGAATTTGCCTCACATAACTGTGGAAGATTCTGAATAACCAATAGATCCACCCGTCTCATATATAAGTACTGCTTCTCGAGATTTTCAACCTCTCACAGCTTAGGCGATACAGTGACTACAAACGTGAAATTTCTTTAAACCTTCGCTCTGAAATAATTGGTGATTTATTAATTGGTTCCTTTTTTATTTCTTAAAGACGTAATGGTGTAACATATTTTAAAGACAGACCATGTATTAATGCAACATGAGCCGTATATATGTGTATGTTCTAAACACTTACGATTCAACGAATACCTATACTATACCAGCATGTAATATATAATCTTCGCTATTTATATCTTATCTTTTATCTATTTACATAATGCTTACGTTATTATTTTTACACATACATCATGTAATATAAGCATACATGATTTTAGCTTCGTTCGCACTAATTCCTTCATGTTTGTCTGTATACAGTGAGCACGTAAAGGTTGGAATGAATTCATTTAAAATACAGGTGTTTTTTTTTTCTCGAAAAAACGCTCGGACCTGTCGATTTTTGATTTTAGTTCCCGTTTTTCTGATGATTATTTCATGTATACGGGCTGACACAAAAACATTTAATGACCTCTCACTTATTTCCTTTAAATGGAAACACTTTTTATTTCATTCATATTTTATTTAATTCTACGTCAAATTATTAAAGTATTTTATGCATCATGTCCTATATCTGAATTCAACTGTTTACGAAAAAAATTGTAGAAGCCTAAAAAATTCAACAAAACTTAAACACTTAACCTATGTGAATAAAACCTGAGAATTGAATCATACTGTTGACAGTTACAGTTAACTCATCTTAAGTGACTTTGTCTTAGTAAAACTTATTACGATAAGTATTTTTAATGGTACGTCTCAATGAAAGAGTGCGAATAGAGATGCTGATGATGATTGGTTATGGGGACAGGATGCGCACCCAAAAGGAAGTTTGCGAAATTTTTAATGCCAAGTATCCTCACAGAGAGCCAATATGTCAATCTATTGTCAGCAAAAAATATCGTGATTTAGGTGACGTTAGGAATAATTATACGAAAGCTCGGTTTACTGTATCAGAAGATAAACAGCTAAATGTATTAAAAAGGTGTTGTATTAAAATATGGTAGGTCGCACGCACTTGGGCCACCCAATTGGGCCCTTTGTGCTACCTCCTCCGTGTGTACTGTGTGTAGTGTATGACTTGTTACTGCGTCTCCTCGCCGTGAGAGGGCAGCAGTGCCGATTTTTGCCCCAACACTGAAGGATATCGGGAGAGGTACTGGATCATCGGCTGCAATCCACTTTTTTTTAAATCGATTGCGGCATGGAGATTCGAACCATCAACATCCAGGACGAATGCCTAGCGCTCTTACCACTGCGTTATCCCGGAGCTAAATGTATTACTGACTGTTCAAGAAGACCACCATAAGCCTAACCGCAGTATTGCTTTGGAAAATCTGCCAGACATCCGTCCTAAAGTATTTAAAGGAAAATAAATGGCATTCTTACAAAGTCCATTTGGTTCATGAACTAAATGAATATGACCACGACAGACGACTTGAATTTTGCGAGATACTCATAAATTTGTGCAATAACGATTCACAGTTTTCAAAACGAACGTATTTTCGGACGAGGCAACGTTTTGTCTCAATTGAAGTGTAAATAAGCAAAACTGTCTGTTAATCTTCCTGGTTTGGAAGATGTTGAGCTCGTCTCGTACAGAACAGGCAAGACCTTATATGCACACTATCTAATTATTGCTTGCAAATGTGTCCGTAGTTTCATAAAAGAAGAACTCTGATTTCTCTGACGAGATGCGAATTATAAGAGAAAGACTTGCGTTAGCACTTTTACATGGTTTATTTTAACACTGCTTATAATAACTGGTTTTACATTACAGACATGACAGTTGGTATTGGTATGTCAACTTGTATCTAAACTCTCACGTGTTGAGCTGACAAGGAGGAATCTTTGAAGGGTTATCTAAGCTGCCAAAGGACCAATCAGAGATGTAACACGCCCATGTACAACTACACAAAATATATACATAAAATCATAGGTACATGAAGCAGGAATGCGTTAAATTCCTGAAATAGAGAGCGTGTCGTATTCGGCACGTGGTCAAGGCCGTGCCGTTTTACAACCCGGCTTATCCTAAACCCGGGTTGCTGGAATTTCCACAATTGACTGGAAGACGTTTTATTATAACATGCCTTCGCCGAAAGGCATTATTGATAATTGGACTATTTAGGCTTGACGCACAAACAATACTTAGAAAAGCCACCCTTAATAAAGATAAAACACAACTCATGACTAAAATAAAATAACATTCGAGGTACTCAGATAGACCGAGCAAATAATAAAGCATAGTAGAATATATACCGATACGGAGGCAATGCTAACATATATATACAGCGCGTTTCATCCTGATCGAAAACAATTACAGTAAATAATGCAGGTTCTGAACACTGTCGGTATTGGGATACTGAAAATCTCCGCTGGATAATGGAATGTCATATCCAATATCCTCAAAAAGTTAATGTTTGGGCCGGCATTTTTGAAAACTATCCGGATGATACGGGTGATCTTGACATACCAAACGGTATCAGCAAGATGGAGCTCCGGCCCATTGCACTCGCCCTGTGCGTCAATACCTCACTACGGTTTTCCCTGAACGATGGACTGGTCGACGGGGTCCAATTGAGTGGGTGACCAGATCTCCAGATTTAACCCCTTTAGATTATTTTTTGTGAGGTTATCTTAGGTGTAAGGTCTACGTTGATAGAACCTAACCTAGTTAACAACCTTTTTACAGAAATTTCAATATCGTCTCGAATACTGCCAGGAATTTGGTGGAGCTCATTTTGAACATTTGATAGAATAATGTTTATTTTTTATTGCTTTTTACTACTTTTTATAAATAAATAATAATAATGTTTCAAGTGACGACCATTTTTTTTTTTCGAAACAGTTGAATTTAAGTATAGCACATGATACATAAAATATGTTCAGAATTTGACGTAGAATTTAAAAATGAAATAAAAGAAGGTGTTTCCATTAAAAAAAAAAGATAGGTGAGCTGTCATTACATGTTTTTGGGTCAGCCTGTATACATGAAATCATCAGAAAAACGGCAACTAAAATCAAAAATCGACGGGTCTGAGGGTTTCTTCGAGAAAAAGACACCTGAATTTTAAATGAATTTATTCCAACTTTTACGTGCTCACTGTATATATGCACGAGGAGAGATTAAAATGAAATCTGCACTGAGAGAAATGTATTGTAAAAGCTAGCACAATTGTGGTAAATTTAACCAAATTCTGTTTAAATTCACCAATTATGTTAACCTTTACAATATATTTTTCTCAGTGTACGTAATGCGAAAAGAAAAAATCTAGAGAATAACTAAATTTAATTTTTCTACATACGATCCGTGCACAGGTACACTCCTAGTCCGCTGATTCCCCAGTAACGGGATACCTTCCAAAAAAAATTTTAGTAACTCCTAAAAAGGCTTGAAAATTGCGTCTTTTATTTCTTCATCTGAAGGAAATCAACGTCCTCTCTCGCAAATGTTTCTTTATTTAGGAAAGAAGAAATAGTCTCATAAAGCTAGGACGGAGCTGTTAGAACAACTCGGCAATTGTCAACAACTTTTTTTTCTTTTAGGAATCTGGGTTAATTGTGAATCCCTTCCTCCAATATGCATCTGCCTGACCTCAGTCTAATCGTGCTTACTTTTGATAGATCTCCTATGGGGATTATAATATACCATAAATTAGAAAATGTATTATTAGAGATGGTCAAAATGAACACGGAAGAAATTTTGCTTTTTTGAATTTTCATGCTGAATGTGTAAACATGATAGATTTATTACAAACCTATATTCTACAAGAAGTTTTTAAAATTAATATTATCTAATAGTAGTACTTGCATTGGCAATCGTTTTACTGATATCCTAAAATGTTTATTAGAAGTGAGTGTATGTGA
Source organism: Osmoderma eremita (assembly GCA_031763485.1). Classification (NCBI taxonomy): domain Eukaryota; kingdom Metazoa; phylum Arthropoda; class Insecta; order Coleoptera; family Scarabaeidae; genus Osmoderma; species Osmoderma eremita. Next base: position 293 of record JARFOC010093999.1, on the reverse strand, counting down.
CTGTAATCTGTCAGGTCATTACTCTTTAAAAAGGAAACTAAAATTTAACAAGACTTCAAGAGTTTCAAAGCAATTGGCGAAGAAATTGCATATTTTTATCTGTCACCCACAAAACTTGCGGATGCGGATAATATCCACTCTCAATGAGGCGGATCGTAAAGTAGAAAAAAAGTATCCGCGCAGGGCTCTATGTATCTATAGATCGTTTCAACTTCCGAATGGAGTACAGAGCTTATGAGAATTCGATACACGGTTGCCAAATCGTCGAATCAGCTGTACATTATTACTTCCGG
>JARFOC010093988.1:0-13235 GCA_031763485.1 Osmoderma eremita | reverse complement strand
AAAATCGTTTCAAAATTCCTATTCTACAAGAAGTTACAGTTTTTAATCGCAAACATGCTATTCTGGATCACTGTGCGCCGCGTATATTTTACGATGGGCCACTACGCCTATAATTTCATATTTTTTAACAATGATTTCAACATTTGAAGTACCCCTTCAGGCTTTCAAATCATAGCCTTATACCCCTGAAAAATTTACAGTCTGGTCGCAATATGGTGTAGAATCTCATTATCTTTAACTGTCCAAAACGCAATTTTCTTAAATGGAACACTTCTTAAATTTTTACATCACGATATACAGAATCATTTTCCGCAGCGATAAGTATTAGGCTTCCCTATACCTATTTCTTTTCGTTTTTTTGTTATTAATAATTGTTTATTTTAATGGCATATTTTTCTAGAATTAACCCAATTTTTCCCAATAAGCTTTAGCCAAACAAAGTATTTATTTATGATTGACTGACCAAAATTCGCACTGGATGAGGGAAGGCCACACTCAAGAGCCAGAGAAAATAAATGTAGGGCCGGAATTAGTATTGATATTGATAATGACATAAATGGTGAAATCCATTTGGGATTCTTTTGTAAAACTTAGTCGCTGCTGCAGCACTGACAGTATATAAGAGCTGCCTTATACCCCAGCTGCCAATGACTAGGAACATTTATTATTACAACTAAAAAGGAAATATTTGGATACTTGATTTTTAGTTTATTCAAAAAAAAATAGGAAAACAACCGATTTTACAAATCCACATTTTATGATATCCCGAACAGTACTATACGCAAAACGTACGCTTTCCGATGTGGCGCATATGCTCCAAGCGTCATCCTTACTTTATTTTCTTATTATGGGCGGGAACTTATCGTAATTCGAACGCATTTCATTCGCTATACAAATACGTATTTATACAGGTGTGTGTGTGTGTGTTCGATAATCATCAGCTAAATGAATAAACGACTGCAATTTCCCGGCCGGCCAGTTTGAACTTTACTCGTTTGCTGGTTTTCAACTACTTCCGCGCGGAATACTCTATAAAAGCGCACGGAATCCCATGCCAGAATCTACAAATCGTTATGAAAAGCCCGTAAAAGGTTTCGTTTAACTCGCGATGCACATAAAAGTGCAGTCTCATGTACACGTATGCATGTCTGCATGGAGGTAGGTAACTATGTTTGGAATTGCGTAAGAATTTTCAATTATTCTGGTCAATCGTGTATAGTAGACCATGACTGGCGGACCTAATTTCATTCTTCGAAGATTTATAATATAGCCATCTGTACGCCTACCTTCCTAACTTCTTGGAAAATTAGTAGAATTACGTCAGTTTTCAAAAAATATGCCTAGTTCATTATGAACCATTTGGCATTCTATCCAATTGTTCTATAATATTCGAACAACACATCCCCCAACAGATACACTAGCAACTATGTATTATCAACGCGTCATCAGCAGGTGATATTTTTACCATGTTTATTATTGGCCAATCAGACGTCTTGCCTACAATAGAACAATTTCCTAAACTTTTTTAAATTGCTACCATTTATAGGGGTAATCCGATATAATAAAGAATTGAAATACATTAAGGATATAGCCATCTGCAATGGTTTCTCTTCTACCGATGTCGAAAGAACGCTCAAGAAATTCCAATATAAACAATTTCCTATAAATTCCACAACCTTAGTGTCAATAGAAGAAATTTGTTAAATTACCGTTTCATAAAATCACAAAAGGAATAAATAATGTGTTTAAAAGCCAAAATTTGGCAGTCGCGCTCACTTCTCGGAATACGTTACGTAGCCTTCTGGGGAATACGAAGGACATATCTTCTCAAAAACAAAGGAATTTATGAGATTTCACGCGCCGACTGTGATAAGGTTTATATCGGACAGACAGGAAGAGCTATAGAATCGCGGTTTAAAGAACATATCGCCCATTACCGTTATAATAGATCAGAAGAATCGAGTGTAGCACAACACATGATTGGAACGAATCATCGAATTACTTCCGATAATTTGAAATTATTAAGAAACGTAATTTCGCCGGGAGTACAAAACGCGTATGAAACGCTATATATTAAAAAAGGATCGAACTTACTAAATCGCGAAAAAGGAATTTTAGAACATTCTAGTTTAATAAATATTTTTACCGAGAAAGAAAAGGGACACACTGTATATTTATCTTAAATGCGCAAAAACAGATGTTGCACACCCTACGCTCATAAACACTACCTCCTGCTATTGGGGTTAGGCAGATTTTTCGGATATATTACTATAAGTGTGTTCATAAAAATAGATATAGAAGTGCATATTTCCTTTTTTAAACGTGCATGTTAGGCATAGCTTTCGTTATCCGGGAATTGGTTGACAATGATAGCCGACGTGCTCTTGAAACATATGTCCCAAATTTTATTAAATCAATTTGTGTGTGTGGATTTCCCGATACTGGGTATTAGTATAGGGGTAATGTCAAACACTAATTTATCGGCATCCATTCTCATGGCAGATGGTGGTGTCAATTGGGCTTTTCGGTGTTGTTTGTTACCGCGTCTATTCAGCGCGTCTATAACTTGATTGAGCTTACCCAGTTTATAAAATATAAAGACTTAAACACGATTAATCATACAGTGTTAAAATCTTAGCTCCCTTCCATTGTGTTTTTCCCTGATGTTATGGCTCGTATTACTAATCATATTTTAGTAATCGCTCGTGTTACGTTAATTACAATAGATTTATCAAATCCATTTGTTGCGTGTCTCAACGTTTACAGGTAGGCCCACTTCTTTTTAACATTTACGTGAATGATCTTTTGCTTTCTCTCGATTGCAACGTCTTTGCTTACGCAGGTGACCTTAAGATTTACAGTAGCTCTACCTGGACTACTGATTCTTTAAATCTATAAAAAAAACAGCGATTAATGATTGGTGCTTCTGTAATAATATTCAGTTAAATATTAATAAACGTGCAGTGTTTACTTTCAGTCGTTACTCTTGTCATTAGATATTTGACAACATTGTCTAATGTCACCATCTGCGAAGTGAGCCAGTACTTCAATGATCTTGGTGTACTCTTTTCGACGCCTTAATCATTTAGACTTTTGTCTGATACCTTTAGGAATTTTTCCGACTATGGTGCATTGAAAACTGTTTTCTATATGCCACCATCATCAGTTACTACCTGAAAGAGTCTAAATGAGACTTGTAGGTTAGGTATAGGATACGGTGGCTTAAAATAAATTTAAGTTAAAAAATACCCCTTACCACCTTGTTGAGTAAAGAACTCTGAATACGCATTTCGGCAACTAAGTTGCCATCCTCAGTAGAAAAACCACAAAGGAAAAAGGTAATGTTAAGCGTATCACCTCGAGAACAAACCTGTTCCTAGAACGACACTATCAACCATCAATGTTTTTTATCAAACATTGATGTTTGTTTGATAATTTTGAACATAATAAATATACTGCAATCACATTGTATAACCTTACTAAGGCCTTCGATTGTATCAACCATCAACTTTTGATTGATAAATTAAAGTACCTATTACAAGTTCTCAAATGTTACTGTACAATTACTTGAATCTTTTCGTACAGAGAGAGTTCAGTTTATAACATACAATGGTAGAATTTCTGAGACTAGGAACACCAAGCGTCAGGTGCCACAAGGGTCTGTTCTTGGTCCGAGCTTATTTTTAATTTATATGAATGATATCGAGCATTGTGATCCCAGCTCGAGCCTTATAGTGATTGCTGACGATACTACGGCCATTAATTCCGACTCTTCGTTTCCGAGATAATATGAAAAGAATGCTCAATTTTGGTCATTTGATGTTTTTGAACACTTTTATCTAACGATAAAATAAAGATAGCCGCAATATGTTATATACCAAAATAAGCGTCTTTCCACGACGCATCAACTCGTTTAAACCGCATTCCGATAGCTCTAACGGTTTCCGAGATATTGCCAAAAATATGACAAAAATGCTTAATTTTGGTAAATTTTTGATGTTTTTGAACACTAAATTCGATTTTTCTAACGATAAAATAAAGATAGCCGCGACATATTATATACCAAGATAAACGTCTTTCATCGACCCGTGGAAACCGCATTCCGATAGCTCTAATCGTTTCCGAGATAATATGAATAAAATGCTTAATTTTGGTCAATTTTTGATGTTTTTGAACACTAAATTCGATTTTTCTAACGATAAAATAAAGATGGCCGCGACATATTATATACCAAAATAAGCGCCTTTCCACGGCGCATCGACTCGTGGAAACCGCATTCCGATAGCTCTAACCGTTTTAGAGGTATTGGCAAAAATGTGTGAAAAAATAGTTAATTTTGGGCAATTTTTGATGTTTTTGAACACTAAATTCGATTTTTCTAACGATAAAATAAAGATAGCTGTGACATACTATATTCCAAGATAAACGTCTTTCCACGGTGCATCGACCCGTGGAAACCGCATTCCGATAGCTGTAATCGTTTCCGAGATAATATATTCGATTAATTCTTTGTGTTCTCTTTGACAAGTGTAAACATTTTCTTGTGTATTAGCTTAAATAATAAAAAAATATATAAATTCTATTTTAACATTAAAAAGGTAAACTTAATGCTGTCCTGATATTATTACCAATATTATCTGCTCACTGATAGAACCGAGTAAACCTCGGTGAAGTCATCCCTCATACGATTGTCTCGGTCTCGGATTATTTCACTCATTTCGTCAGAAATAAAAACCGTACAACTGTTATCATCTAGAAAAATTCTCTTACATTTAGTTTTGGCTGGCATGTCGGTGAACAACAACTTTTGTTTAAGAAAGTTCCTGGATACCGTTATGGAGAATGTCGCGTACAGACCCATAGTTAATAATAACGCCGTCTAAAAACTTGAACAACTCCGAACTCAACTGAAAAGAATACTTTTGTAATTTAGCTGGCGACGCGTTTCATCAGTTGTAACGCAAATGTGTATACATATGTATACACATGTACATCTCCGTTTTTGCATTTTTCAATTCTATTTTGTGTATTTATACAAGACGCGGGTAGAAACAAAAAAACATTGCTTTTGAGCGTACGTAGGTAAACTTTATTAAAAGAAATAATGGACTTCTAAACAGGATAAGTGCATAGCTAAAGTTTTTGTACGTATGTATACCGAAGAAACTTTTACCCGTTACATTAACATTGGGAAGCAGTTAAGGCAACTTCAACTCGTTAAGATTCTTTTAAGTGCTGGGATTTAATTACGCAAATAATCTTTACGACAAGGGCAATTTGTATCTAAATCGTAGGATTAACTAACATTAGAAAGACGGAAATACATTGAATCGTTAATTATTATTAGGGAACTTTGTAACATTCCAACTGTTGTACCTTCTTTTTATTTTCAATGCCATGAAATTATATTACTTGGGCTGGGAAATCTCTCAAACTCACGTGTTGTTAACAACGGAGACAAACACATACAAAAAAATTATAGACCAGTGTCAGTGTTGTCAAGGTTATCCAGGGTTATGGAAAGCATACAGTGAAAGTTTGCATAATAAGCCATTTTGCTGCTTCATGCGCTACTATTTATTTTACTCTTCGAATCGTGACATAGTATAAATATAGATAATTTAAAACTAATGAAATCGGTAACATCGACGCGCGAGCTAGATGCTCATGAATCGATTTATATTAAAAAGGAGAGAAACCTCCTAAATCGCGAGGAAGCGCCTCTATCTCTCTCAGCGCTGATTGATTTATTATGAGCGGTTAAAAACGTCCTCTTGAGACGGCGTCCGGTCCTTTCTTAGAATCCTCCCATTCAGGGCGGAGTGGGAAAAATGGTGCATGTGGTTTTTTGGGGTAGGTAAAGGGAGTGAAGGGAGAAAGTGGTGCATGTTTCTAGTTTAAGCGATCTCCGCAGTCATTTGGTATCCGACTTGATAATGGGAATCCACGTATTCCCGAAACACGTGTCGTTCCGAATTAATTAATACTTTGTGCGGGAGGAGTAATCCGAACAGTGTGTTTATTGTGCTGCCCCACAGTCTATCTTTACTGATCTTCTATGATAAGGAATATATCTGGCGTTGCCACACTAACGAATCAGTCTACATACTGTGTTGCATTTTCATTTATATTCTTTACTTAGAATTTTTGTATTTATTTTTGTATACAACAATATACCTAGGCAGATATTTCATGCCATCCAGCAACAAGCATTACTGAGTTTACTATTTGTTTCACAGTAGACGTCACGTCGTCATTCGAAGCGACTTTCGAAATCCCTAGTCCATTCGAAGTGACAATTTGGATTTGTTATAGTATCGCGAGATACAAATTTGGCGCCGTTTCCGACTATATCTCGATGACAGCGAACTCGACGCTTAATCCCACGGCAGGAGCTAACACGCAAAGAACGGAATCTCGTTCGATGTTGGAGTGTTCGGGAACACTTACATATTGCATTCAGATTCTCCGAGTGGGAGTGAGCGAACGGAGATTTGCCACCCGTTAAGTATGGGAGCAAATGGATTAATAGCTTCGTTCCAACACGCCTGAAGACAGTACATTGTACGGGAGCACGCATGCGCGATAATTCATAAGAATTTAAAAATGTAGATTTTAGGCATAAATATTTAACAATTAAGTTTAGCATTTAATTTTTGAAAACGGTAAAGAAATAACCAAAACTGTTTGATTATTATATTTATCTGATACTATTTGCATTCTTTATATAATGATGAGCATGAATGGGTCTCTTCCATCTTTATTTTTAATTATATTGCTTGCTCCATTAATAATTAAGTATATAGTTTTAATATTGTGGTATTTGTGATGAGGATTTTCTGTACCTCCACAGAATGCTTATACATTTTAAAATCGGAATCTCCTTTTCGCCTGACAATGTATATTATTTGCTGCCATTACATTTTATGGGCGCAACTTTGTAATTCCTACCAGACAATTTTGTGGCTTTTTTTAGTTACTTCCATTTTTCGTTCGTAAATATCAACCAAAGCACTTGTGATAACACGGTATAAAGTGAATTAAGGTAGCAAAGTCTCACACAGTCACTGATTACTAAACTATGCCCTCCAACAAACAAATTTAGAAACATTAGTTCTGACATGGTGCAACACCAACGTAGGTCCTGTAACCAATGCATGATTCGATACATGAACGATTGGTGTATCACGTGCTGGAACGAACCTATTGTCTGTCGTTGCGTTGCTAAAATTAATCGCCTGTAGAGACGATGCGATGCACTTCAAAAGGAGCGGAACCATCGTATCGTTCCTTATTTAGAGTTTTCTAAAAATGCGCAGTGTATTTATACTTGCAGAAGGAGACGGGAATGGGGCAAACTAGGATAATGTAGCACTTTTTTCGAAGGAAGACGCTCAAGGAATTCTAAAAAGTGCTGTATATAAAAGAATGTTTCGTTAACTTACTGTATGGGAAATTTTGAAAATAAAATATAGATAAACCCTGACGAACCCAACCATATACATTTTCGAATCTTTAGTTAAATTATTTGTGCAATAATTGTTTGATTTCATTAAACTATCTGTAGTTCGGTACTGAATGTGCAATTCAATTAATTTCAATTTCATTTTTAACGATAATTGTTATCAGAGTTTCATCACGCACGATGGCGCTTTGTCATATCTGCTGTGCGCAAGATCTGCCCGTCCATACGAAACCACATGATGGAAGACAACCGAAGGACATATAAAGCGTGCGTCAGAGAAACACTATCCCTTCTACCTACTATCGCCCCCTGCTCCCTTACGACGAGTTCGTAGCCGGCGCTCAAGATGAATATACGGGTTTACATGCATGGACTTTATTTGAAAAACAAAAGAAAATATAAAACGTAAATATATGATTACATCTTTACTGTCTTAAGGACGTGCGTCAGTCTTTTGATATTCCGTTGTGCTTTACGGAAAGACATCGTGCCAATAGAAGCCGGCTACGAACTCGCCTTGGAGCCGATAACTGTCGTGCGAACACCCGCAGCGAACTCAATTATTCGGACGGAAAGACGTCGTGCCAATGAAGGCCGGCTATGAACTCGTCTTAAGGCCGACGACAAAGTTGGAATGTGCCAAACTTTTGTGGCAGCGATTTTTGTCGTTCAATAAAAATTGAAATGTATGTTCACACGGTCATTCCCATTCGATTTTGATCAAGGAAAATCGCGCATATAAAATCGATTTGTCTTAAGACACCCGTACAAGGCACATATATAATACAGACAATATGTCCACATCGAAGCTAAATAATTATGAAATTATGAAGTTTTGTATTTTTTAACAAATTTCTACATAATAAAACAATTAAAAACACAATTTTATTTCCTATTATGGCCAATTCGGACAGTCCTATAATATTCACGCTTTATAACTTTGACTTAAAAAAGCACCAATCGCAGTTAGACGAAAAATTTTACGTCAGGACGATCAGGTGTAACGCATGCTGAGCGTCGACATACAGTTCTCGGTATATGTCGTCGTTCGGCGTTCATTACGATCTACGGATAGCGCAGGATGTTGGCGGTCACTCGGCCGGGGTCGGGTATCGATTGCCGAGGTCACGATCTGTATCATGGCTCCGTCGACCGTACAGCGATGCGGCGACCGACGGCTGCTTTATCAGTTCGCTATGCGTCGCGAATGGCCCAGATATCCGCGTTGCCCATAAAAAATAAATGACAAAAATTGACTACGAAGCGTTTCCGGATAATAATAAACATTACTGACATCGTCGAGAATGCTTGAGTCTTTGCAAAAAGGGTCGCGTTTAGAAGTCGACAAGTTACACTTAAACTTACTGGCTTGCAAGGATGAGTGTGAAAAGTAGCTTGATTTGCTCCTCCACGTAAAAAAGGAAAAACGCCTAAGAAATATATTAAGAAATGCCATTTCTTTTAGTATACACTGATCGGATGAACATCTCGTCTTCCATCACCCTGGGCCGCATCATTTCTATCGAATGTTACTAATGTGTTCTTTTTTCTATGCCCACACGCACCTGACTCATATAGCAAAAGAAAGCAATCATTCATTTCGTACTTCAAATACCACTTCTGTAATCATAAATAAGGAATGAATGCATGTAAAAAAGTTTCTCAGATAGTCCAAACAGCTTGCAAATTAATTTATATTGTATCATGAAAAAAACATGTTTACCAAAAACTGTTGGGTTCCAACCAAAGCTAAGATGTCGATAACTCTCCAACATAAACTGAGCGTCATGAAATCCGTTTCATACGCAAAACGAAATGGAAATGTTAACAACAACATTACGTTCTTACAACTTGCTTATTATACTGTTTTACTTTTATTTATCCGAGAAAAACTAAATGCGTTGTAGTCAATTTTCGATAAAGACAGCTACGCCGCTAGCGCTTGGTACTTGTCATATAAGCTTTAAACTTCTGACACCTAACTTTACGTGCAACCGTATGTACCCAGTATATCGACATTCTCTGCTTAACGGCACACATTTAAAATAGATATCAATTCCCAAACTTAAACGTTTGGTTGTTCCTTCTACAGGTTCAGTTGCAGTACGATTTTTTTCTTTGCAAGCTTAGCAAACACAAAAATATGTTTTGGAAGTATGTGTGATATTTGAACATTTAGTTATGCGACGTTTGCATGGAGAATGCGTAGGAATTTTGCAATATATTACAGCCAGTGATTCGAAGATCAGAAGATGGTCTGTTTATCATTAAATTTACCGACTTCCTTTCTATATCCCACTACAGATATAACACTCTCTCAAGAAAGAATTTGTTAATAAATCTTTCCACCGCCATCCATTAGTTATTCCAACAACGATTATATATCACAAGTCTATTTTCAACAAGGCCAGAGGAGGGAGTTTGGTGTCTCCATTAAGCTGATTAAAAAAGGAACCGGCAGAAAAATAAAACTTAAGAGAGCTGCGACAGAGATTTTCTTATACCCGGAGACAGTGGAACTTAATCTCGGAACAAGGCAATAAGATAATTGAATCTTCTAACTACAAAGGACAACCGTTTTTTTTTGCATCACTTTTCGCCTGCTTTACCAAGTGATTTTGTTTTGGAAATTAACCGGATTCGGAAATTGCTTAAGAAATACAAGTACAGAGTGATTATTTTAAATTATTTAGAATGATAGTGTAATTTTTTGCTCTGCTAAATTTTTATAGGGTTGGCGATATGATTAATCAGGTTTCTATTCGGGGGTGTGACGTACATAATACATAATTTATGTACGTAAGGATATTTTTGAAAATGCTGTAAAAGTTCGGTGTTTTCTCTGATATTGATAAAGATAAGATTACAATTGTTTATCTTCTATAGCACAGACATATAAATCTGTGGTTACCACATCTAGTCATCTTCATACATCTGACACAAATAAGATGTTAATTAAGGCAAGAAAATGTTTACTTCATCATACGTACTATTCTCTTGAAGAATTTTTAAATTCGTATTATATATAATTTTAATCTGTTTGTGGCAACTGTTTCATAATTTTGTATTTGTTATATACATCTTTTTTTTGACGTTTCTTGTAATGTTCTTATTACAATGAATAAACCTATATATTATATACGTGTCTGGATTATAGTGAGATGTCTGGTTACTAAGGTACGTTTGAGCGACACACCACTTATGTCGCTCCAAGTAGGTTGAAACTTGCACGCATTTTATATGTGCATATGTATGCATAGGTGGCTATTGTCATTGCCTTAGGTTCAGTACAGTTTGTGTGGTGACAACCGCATAATGTCAGTTCCGATCCAAACATACTCCAAGTGCGAGCGGTCATTTGTTTTCTGCATGCAAATAATGAAACATTTTCCGAAATTCATAAAAAAATACTGGAGAGTTACAGAGAAGGTGTTAAAAACAAGTTAGAGTTTGGTGTAAACAGTTCAAAAGTGGACGCACAGCTCTGAACGATGATCCTGAAGGTGCGCGAAAAAACCAACGACGAAAACGGATGAGAATCAATTAAAGGTCGATCTGCTGATTCCAGAAGAGCGTCGGTTGAAAATACGGGAAATTGCCCTACTGACCCGCATTCCTAAAAGCTCTGTTAATGAAATCGTAACTGAATTAGGTTATCGAAAAGTGTCCACGAGATGGGTACTAAAACAGTTGACCGACCAACACAAAATGCAACGAATGGTGGCGGCAATGGAGCTTTCAAGCTCTCGTAAGGAAAATGGATTTCTAGAGTCTATAGTTACAGGAGACGAAACGTAGGTACTCCACCATACTCCCGAATCAGAAAAGACTGGATGAAGTGGAAGCATCCGAGTTCACCAACAGCGAAAGAATTCATAGTCTGCAAAAAAGAAAACGGCAACTGTGTTCTGGGATATGCAAGGCATTCTGCTCATGGAGTTTTTACCACCAAAAGCGACAATCAACAGAGATATTTATTGTCAAATTCTTGAAAAACTACACCAGGCCGTTCGGCAGAAAATAAGAGGAAGGTTGACGAAAGGAATCAGGTTGTTGCATGACAATGCTAGAGCACACGCCTCAAATCAAACACAATTGAGAAGTTATTGCCCATCCGCGCCATACTCCAGATTAGCTCCCTCTGATCTTCATTTGTTTGGGCTGTTGATTGTTCATTTGTTGGGTAAAAGGTTTGAAGACGACGACGAAGTTCAAGAGGAAGTACAGCAGTATTTTACAAATTTGGATCGCACCTTTTACGAAGAGGGTTTACAGAAGCATGTGCCTCGCCGGGATAAGTGCCTTAGCATTGGCGACGAGTATGTTGACAAGTAGCTAGCAGTTCACACTTCTACTTAGTGTATGTTTGATTTCTATAAAAAAAGTAGTCTGTAATTCACAAATGTACCTTAGTAACCGGACATCCCTCGTACAAGCAGGTGCTTGGATTATAGTTATTATCATTAGTAATCCTTCGTCTTTCTTAATTAAGGTAATGCCATAATCTGGTAACGTTTCTAGCATTTCATGCCAATGGTGCATTCCAAACATACCCCATGTCTCCATATAACATTACATTTGTATGTATTCACGTGTAGGTCAATTAATTTTCATCCCGGTAATGCTCCAACCCTTTTCATTCATTACCGGGATTGCCGTGGGCGAAATGGGAACGCCGTGGCTGTACTAAAACTCGCCCCGTCTAAATAATATATGTTAATCTTGATTAAGGCGATATCGCCTTAATAGGAACAGAAATCGTCCCTAGAACTTTCTAAGTGCTCGCGCAAGACTCTAGCCAAAGTCTCGCCTGATAGTTTAAGGACTTCGCCGTCGCGTAAGTTTTTGTTATTTGACGAGAATTTGAACTGATCGTTGCTGTTCGTTGGTTCTAGCCCGCACTGGCGTTAGTTCTAGTTGGGATTTATCGCGTTATCTGGCACTGCGCGCGGTGCTTAGTTAAAAGTAATGCTTTGCGGACGGGGTAGTTTCTTGCGTTTATGAAGAAAAATCTCCAAAGGAAATTGTAGAAACGTAGAGGGAATGTAACAAAAATCGGTTTTAGCACACACAATACGTTGCGGTAGTAATAAGACTAAATTAATTAGCAAATTTATAATGCCATTACGACAAAGAACCTTTCGTTACAAACACAATACCCCTAAATATACTGACTTAAAGCTATTGTAGTCTTTCAAACACAGACTCTCTCAAACATCTCCCTTTTAGAGGCTCCATTCTGATATGACCTAATTTCTCATTGTTTCTTTACCCAGTTCATGACCATACACCGCGTTATTCCTGCTTGTATCACGTATATCGTTACGCGCAGTTATTGTATGAGGTTAGAGGTACGTACGTGGTGCATATATGCCCTCCTTTGTGAATGCTCTAGTAAAACAAATGGGGCGTTAATGAGTTTCATAAGTTTCATTAGCTAAACAATATTATTCAAATACTTTTCGCTTTTTGTTGCTTTGCTAACAGAAACTGGTGGTAAAACTTATTTAATTTTATGGTTGCCACCATATCATTGCAATTTAAATCCGACAGAATTCGTGTGGGATCAAGTGAAGGCTGTATATAGCTGAAAATAAAATCATTTGTTATTATAGCCTCATACGCGTGATAGTGCACTGAGGGAAGTAATTTCTACAGGTAAGTAAGACTCACTAAATTCAAGTAATTCTCAGTCTCATATATAAGCAAGAAAGTATAGTTTTCAGAAAAATATTTTAATTTCTTGATAATCCAATACTATTTATTCTTA
>JARFOC010093977.1:0-13236 GCA_031763485.1 Osmoderma eremita | reverse complement strand
TTTTACGTTGATGTGGAATTTGCACATGTTTTCTGAATATAAAATATTTTATAACAAGAGAATAAATTTATAGATTTCCTTTTAAAGATTGAAAGTGTAATATTATATGTAGTGAAATGTGTATTTCTTTCATTTAAAAAAATATCAATTAACATTCAAATCTTTTAGTAGGATTATGTGCGCTATACTGTCCGAGTGTGACGTTGAGCCACTGTATGTCGTAGTTGATTTCATATCTATTAGTAGTTAGAACACTGAGTAGTTAGTACTCAATTATTCTTATGCGTGAGCTCATTATAAATGGAATTGTGCAGATCTCTGGTGCAGACTGCTATTTAAGGAACAGGATAATAGTATCATTTTGTCTCAGAAGTTTTATGTTTCTTTTTCTTTATAGACCAAGTAGAAAAGTTTCAAAATATAGAGAGTAATATTTATATAATTTCATTATTTGTGTTTTTTAAGTTACATTCAGGATTTTAAGATGTGTTATAATAACACTGCTGTTTTAAGGAACATGACTGTATGTATCCTGTCGTATTTATCTTGTCTGCGACTATACCTTTTACAAATATAGTCGGGCGCTCTTCGTACGTCACAATGACACGACAAACGCCACATTTCCGAACATGCGAATGCGCATTCATTCGTGTTCCTGGCGGAGGCTCTCGGAGTTACTAGATATACAAATGAATGCTTTATTATTGGGGCCGCCCAGTTAGTCCGTCAGTCGTTGTTCAAGTTACGATCGAGTGAGTGCCGTGCCGTCTTTCAACTACGCCCAACCACGTCATCACAGGCTCTCTCCCATAGGAGCGTCGCAGTACGGTTTCTTCTGTGTTACAACCGAACAAATTTTTACCTGCTCTTGAGCTTTCCCGGTGTATAACCACCCGCCAAGTTATTATTTGATGTACCAAAAAACACGTATGGCTAGTGGCTGTTGCGTTTATTCCGATTATAACATCACCGAGAGAATTTCCATGTTCTATCTGGACATTTGCTTCGAATATTGCCGGGCACAACACGGCACAGATTAAATAGGCGATTTTTGTGACGACGAAATCCATAGAAGGAGATCTTAAAAGTTTAGGGATTCAAATTGGCGTTGCGCAACATCACGAAACATGGTGCAAAAAACCTTCGCCTTGCCACCGGCCGAGATCGAGTACAAGAATTTCAAATTTTTGATCACCGATCAGCCCAACCATCAAAATATGAAGATCTACATTCAGGAACTGCTCAAACACAACGTTTCGGCCATCGTTAGGGTATGCGAAGCGTCCTACGATCCGGCCGAGTTGCACAAGGCCGCCATACAGGTCTACGATCTAGTGTACTGTGATGGAACTTTTCCGCCGCCTCGCGTGATCCAAGGTTGGTTCGACCTCCTGAGGGTTCATTCGGTGGAGAATCCCGGCTCCTGTATAGCGATCCATTGTGTCGCCGGGTTGGGCAGGGCTCCGGTTTTGGTCGCCTTGGCGCTGATGGAACTGGGACTACAGTACGAAGACGCCGTCGAGTTGATCAGGGAGAAAAAGCGCGGAGCCATCAACTCTAAACAGCTGAATTACTTGGAGAAATATCGGGCGAAGGCAAGGCTGAAACCGAGGAGTAGCTCCTGTTGTATCTCCTAAAAATGATTGTATCTAATTTGTATTCGTATGGTATTTCCAATTCTATTTTTTAAGGTATTATTAATCATTGCAATAATATTTTTAATTAGGAAAATTGCACAATATAAAACAACTTGTTTTTTTTTGTTTTGAAGTACCACACTGATATTATTTGGATCGTCAATGTTATTTTTATCCATCTGCATGTTTATGTAGTTGTTTCTACATAAAAGTTGTTTGTGTGAAATGGGAGAGCAGACAAAAAACAAAAGTATTTATGTCTGCCTGCATTTTTTTATTCTACAAGTTTTGCGATTCTGGATTTACAACAACAATATTTTAAAAATTAAAATGTTGAAATAAAACTTGCAAACAAATATTTTAATATGTACTGATATTATATCTTTTTACATTTTTCTTGGCTTTAGAATATTATGGATATTGTATGTCTTTGCTAAATTCCTTATTATACTTATTTTATTCCTTATTTTTATATTATCAATCGCATGATTATGATGGCTATGCGTATATGATGACTAATGTTGAAATAATGTTTAAACCGACACCATGTGCATATATTTAGACATTGAAGAGTGAAATAAAATGGAATGATTACACACACTGCAGTTATTTGTTTGCCGATTATCTCCTAATTGTGATATTTGTGTTATGCCCTGTCGATTGATTAATTTTTTTGCCTGACGAGCGTGCGATGATTGATACTTGCGCAGTTCTAGATAATTCTTGAATTGAAAATTTAAATAAATTAACTTGTATAGATTTAATGACGCAGAAGTAAAATATTGATTGAAACGTGTCTAAGCAAAGCCTACATTTCTTGATTGTGGTTATTAGGTAATCATAGTCTCTTAAACCATGCTGAAATATATTATTCGAAATCCTTTACATGCATCTTTCTAGAACAGAGAATACGAGCCCAAAAGGAAGTATGTGTTTGATTTGTTCAATGATATTTACCTTGATGGCACAATCCAGTGGCGAACAAAGCAATATTAATGAAAACCTCGATGCTATTGAGGACTTTCACCTTTTGTAGACTGATTTACACAGTCCACATTGATACCCAACAGCTGAAGATCTAGAGGTAATTCTTTTGTTGATAAACTGGGCATGAAATCTTTGACTTGGAGTAACTACTGACTATAGGCGTAACGTATGGCAAAAATACTGGATTACTGTCCACATGTGTACATGATATAAGATGGTTAAGTCGAATAAAATTTCTGCAAGCTTCTTTTTTGTCAATTTGCGTATAGAAATTGATATCTTTACGACTTCGAAAGGAATTATCAAACAAAGTGTGGTTGTTGATTTGGCTTTTCTAGTCGGTAGATCAAACGATTTAAGTACATTCAATTTAAAATTGCAAGGAACGGGTAAATGAGTATCTGATTAGCTTGGAAATATATCAACCTTCCAGTACAAGTTATTTCAAATTTAAGAATCAAATTGAAAACCATGGATTGGATCATTTTCAGCGAGCCGCTACACCAATATACTGCAACCATTGGGAGAGTTTGACGGTATAGATTCGCAGAAATAAAAACTTATGCCGAAGAAATAATGCTTTGAAGATGGCACTTTTGCAATTTAATATTCAAAATCTATCTCTAAACAGAAAAGATATTCTAGACCAATTTGATCTAGCTTTGGGATCCCTAGGTGTTTGTTTCTCTGACAGAAATCCTTTCCTATCATGGTCTAGTGTTGTTTGTGTTTTGAAGTCGCCTTGATGGGCCTTTAGCGGTGAAAAGTGTGTATGTCCAACCCCGAGTTTCTTCTATATATCTTTCAATGTTAGTTACCTGATTGCATAGATTTTGTGTGTCAAAATGAATAGATCAGTCAAATGATGTAGAAGCATAGACGAGCACTCTTAATGCTGCCTTAGGAATTGGTATTGGGCTCTTTATTAGCTATAATTAATGTAAATTATGTTAAAAATTGTTTCATACGCTCACGAATTATGGATACACAAATGGTAATAAAATTGGGGAATATGTTTTCGTTCTTTCTGTGCAATTTTATACAAAACACAAATTACTGGGGGACTGCAACAACACCAGCCAATTTTAGTTTGTGTTTGACTAATTTGCAGCGATTCACCTGCATTTTTTTATACAATTATAAAGATGCTTTTCGGGGAAATGTTTGTTGGAAGTATAAACTTGGTAAATAATAATATTATTTCGAATAGAACTCTGTCAAAATACTATGTAATATTTACAATTTGTTTGAGAACAAAAGTCCAAGGATAAATTGAATTATTTTTGGTTATTTATGGCTTCTTCTGTAAGCAAATGTGGATGGCACCATTAACACAAAGCCACAGGGGGAAAACATTAGTGAATTAGTCTACTATTTATAAAATTCGTAAAATTCTTTGATTAGATATGCATAAGTTACATTAAAAAAGTATTTGCGTTCGTTTTTATGCGTACATAGGTATATAACATTTTATATACCTAATAAATATATCCAAGGTTATGCGTTTACTCTACGAGGGCTATACAGATTATCTTATCGCGTTCATATGCACATTATCGGCGCCTAGATAAGGTCTCCTTATCGTGAATGAAGTCATGGATACATAGATAAGTTTTAGTAGCTAAAGAAGGGATTTTTTATATTAAATTGTTGAGACTATAAGCCTCTTATCTACACGATTGTACGCACGGCAGCGTTCGATGATAAAATTCCTTTTAGGAGGTATAGGAACGCATATGACACGTGGATGATGGATGATCGTGTACGTTAGTAACATCCTGCCTACAACGTGAATTAATTCTGAAATCAGTAGATTAACGGTACTATCTATAATTCGCGCGTGCATACCCAGTTAAAATATTTTATTCGTTCTGCACAGATTGCTTATAAATTATGTTTCTATAGGTATAAGAACCACCTACGTGCTAATTTGCGAAGCATAACGCACTCAAGTGCGACTAATCATTTATATGTTGCAGATTTGTTGGAACCAAGCTTTTGAATCATAAGCCTTGCTCTAGCAAATACAAGTTATGATCAACCGAATAAGTTATGATAGCAAATTTCCTAAGTTTATATGTACAGGGTGTTTTCAAAGTAATTTGAAATATTATTGTGGATGATTTGTCATTCGATTGTATAACGACCACTTCTTTCGTTTTTTTTTAAAATTGCTTTATTAAAAGAATTAACAATCATACAACAATATTTCAGATTACTTTCGTAGCAACCTGTATATACAGAAGAAGGTTTAATGATTTTTGACGCAGACATTCAAGTATAATTAATTTGTATGCTTCCTCTTTGCTGGAACAAACCTTATGAATCATAAGCTTTGTTCTAACAAATATCATAAGTTATGTACAAACCGAATAATTTCTAGATTTGTAAACTAATGTATAAAATGCAAAACTGTATTTATGCATATTACATATACAGGGTGTTTTATAACAAAGACACAGTAAACTTTATGTAAATTGGTTGTTTGCACAAGTTTTATTATTCGCATACATTTATATACGCTGTCTTATAAAAAAAAATGAGTAAAGCAACATTGGTTCCTTTTTCCGTGAAACAATTACCACAGAGAGGATATAAGTATGGTTTTGTATCATAAATATTCCTTTTAATATTAAGGGAGACTTCGTTTTTACGTTTGATTCGTGCTAATTCGATTCAATACTTCTTTCTTGGTGTTGTACACAACCAGCGTTCGATTAGCGAACGCGAAGCCTCTCGAAGTCGATAGCTTCTGGCATTTTGTAACTGTAATTGGGTTAATTGCGAATTTTTCTCTATCCATTACCTCCGCTGGGTTTCATGCGAGTTGGATTGTGAATTGCCGAGTTTTTTCCGTCCACATAAAATAGCGAGATGCGATCCGCTAGCCGTAATGTGATGTGACGATCGTCACGTTCGTGTTATCGTGTAGCCTACACGATTACCAGCTTTTTCGCGTGCTGTTATATCATCGATTGCCGCTGTCACGGCGTGAAAGTGAAACGAGACACCATTGGCTAAGACTGCATCATAAATATACATATTCTTTGTTGCGGTCGATTTTAGAAAAAGAAAATGCTGTGATATGTATTGGCGTTCTACTGTCTCTTCCCCTACTTTAATATTTACGTCTTGAAGTCCTTCACAAATGGCCATGATTTTGGTTTTGTCGGTGTTTATTATCATTCCAAATCGTTCTAGGTTTTCTTACCATACTTCGATATCATTTTGTAAATTTTTGACATTGGCCGCCACGATTACTACACCATCGACAAAAGCTCACTCCGATATTTGCACTCCCTGTAGATTTTTGTATCCCACATTCAGACCTCTCGTTGTCAAATTAGTTTTCTTTATTATTTCGTCCATTAGTATGGTGAAAGGCAAACGACTCATACTCCCTCTCTGTCGTGGACCTTCCTGTGTTGTGAACGGTTCAGATCTTTTGTTTCCACTGATAACATATTGGACTGTGTTGGCATATAGGCTTTTTATCGCTTTAATAAGTTTTTCGTTAATTCCTCGTTGCCCTAGGATTTACCACATTTTCTCTCGTGGTACTGTCAGAAGCTTTTTAAATCTATAAAAGCGACGCATACTCTTTCTTGTTTGAGTAGCGTTTTTTTTCTATTATTTGTTTAAGGGTAAATATGTGATCCTAGGCACTAAAGCCACTTTGGGATTCCGAAAGGGTTGAGTCTATCTTACTTCTAAGTTTCTCTTCTGGTACTTTTTCATACGGCTTCATAATAGTACTTAGCAGTGTTTTTCCTCAATAGTTGCCACAATTTTTCCTGTCCCGTTTCTTAAAAATCGGCGTTATCATTCCTATCTCCCAATCCTTGGGTATTACCTTTCTTGGCCATGCTTTATTAAAAATTATTAATGGTAGGTGTGATGCCCTTATTCTCATGCTTTGGACCATTTCTATGGTGATTTTGTCTTGTCCTGGGGCCTTCCCATTTTTCAATTTCTTTATCGCCTGTGATAATTCTTCCATTGTTACTGCTACCGCAGTTTCCTCAGTTCCTCTCCTGCTGCTAGTTGTTTCCCTTTCTGTTCTCTCACTTATGTTGCTATTGTTTATATTCGCACATAATAGTTCTCCAAAATATTCTTCCCATCTATTCATTGCAGCGTTTGTTTCAGTTAGTATATTATTCTATATCTATCTTTAATTTGTATTGGTCGTTCCGTTTTCCCTCTCGGAGGTTTTTCAGTATCGTGTAGAACAATTTCTGATTACCTTTACTGATTTTTTCCAATTTTTCCCCGAATCGTTCCCAGGAGTTTTGTTTTTCTTTCAATACCAACTGTTTTGCTAGTTTTCTTTGACATTTATATTCTTCGTAACTTTTAACTGTTTTAGTTGTCCATTTTCTTTTCTTTGTTTGGATTTGCTGCTTGATTTCACTACTCCACCATGCTGTTTGTTTCTTCTTGTTAATCATTCTGCATACTCCACATGTTTTCTTGGCAGCTCCAATAAGAATTTCTTTAAAACTGGCCCATATATGCTCTATATTGTAATATATAAAATACGGTTTTAGCATTAAAGATCACGAGAACTAAGTCAAAAAATAAAATTATTACACCTTACATTATGCTTTTTGTATTGGAAATTATTTTTTATTTATTTGTTGATTTACAAATTTAGAACATTCTAAATTTTAACATTAAAATGAAGTATAAGCAAGTACCCACTTGTAATACAAGTAGGATGTAGGAAATATTTCAGGCTGTTTATGTACAATTAAAGGAAAACTTGCCCTTGATTGCCTTTTTGATTGACAGATTAAAAAATATCTTGAGAAATGAAAACTTCTATGCGAGTATATCTCTTACTTTACTACAACGCCCTAAGAAACGTTCACACTCCAACAATAATACGTAAAACATTCTCGACATTCGCAAACATCAATTTCTATCTAATTTCGCAAATGGCGGTGTTAAAATCCCCCCTTCCGAGCCTTCCGCTGTAGAACGAGGCTATCATACGCCGATCACGAAAGCAAGTTTACGCTACGGTCAGTGCATCGAACGGTTGCATGCACTGCAATTCTGCCGCCGCCAACCAACTTATGTTTCGTTCACTTTGCCCTCGACTTGCATTCGATAGCGACCGGGGATTACTTCCTGCGGACGCCGCTAGAGATCTCCACGGTACCATTGCGCAGACGTACTGGGTAATCGCCAGGAAAATATAGGTACGGTCGTGAACATCTAGTTTGGTACAGCGTCGTTTTGTTTTCATCTAGAATCTCCGATAAGTTATAAATAGGATACTATGGAAAATAACGAAATCTACTACCTAACATGAGAATAATGGGCTGTTATGATAATTGCTTACTAAGTTGTTGCTGCAACTTTTTGATTATCATGTGCGTAAATCAAATCGTTTTTTATTATTTCTGTGTAGCTCTAAATACATGAAGATTGGTGATTTATAGCTAGAAAAGTGTTATAATATTTTTGACACATGAAAGCAATCTCTGGAAAAATATACATAATCTATAACTGCTGTATATGGTGAAAATTCTTTATCATACGTTAAAATAATAATCAGGTCGTAGCAGTTCAAATGTGGCTAGAAAATCTATCCAGAGATGACCTAAATACCGGACGACCACCTGTGAAGGCAAGGGTCGTAGAAAATCAAAAAGTTGAAGAAATAGTGTTAGTGGATTGCCGAATCAAAGATTTGGTTATCTCAAATCAAACAGGAATATCCCAAGCATCTATCATGACAATTTTGCATGAGGATGTGTGTGAGCGTTCTGGATTCCGAGAACACTGACTTCTGGCCAAAAGTTGTGCAAACAATAAATTTGTGAAAAGGACTTGGCGACTTTAGCCCGCGACCAAGATCATTTTTCCAAAATTATAGCAAGCCATGAAACACTGGGATCTCCCAAACAATACAAGGCTCAATGCAACGGATGCCCAAAAGATTTCCACCACCCAAAAAAGCAAAGACGATATATGCGGGGAAACTGAAGGCGTCAATATTTTGGGCTAATGTGAACATTCTTTGGATTGCGTATGTGAAGAAGAGATCAACAATTATCCCAGATGTCAACGAAGAAATAATAAAAGTCTGTAAAATTTCTACACGCAAAAAGAGGCTCTGTAATTTTGCTCGAAAACTTTCGACTTAACTTTTCTAACTCTTAAAAACTTAAATTAATTGGTGCAAGACAATGGCCAAGTGGTTCGTAAGGCTTACAAAGTTCAGGCGGAAATCAATAACCGCGATTTTATTGAATGAAGACACCCCCTTCAGAGTCTCTTTGAGGAATTAGATTAGCAAATAGATTTATTTTTAGTGTTATTGGAGAATCGTATTGCACTAAGTGTGTAACTGTTGTAGGGTTATTATGTTAGTATGTGAAAAAAAGAAATTTTGTTTTTTATCTAAATATTTTCTAGGTCTTATTAATCTTCCCTCATAATATAGACGTTGCTTTGGGAACAACTCTACTTATGGGGGCAATTTTATTTCGATTGTTGGTTTAAAAACACAACTTTATGTCCATCTACAATCGATACTTATGGCATTTTACTATAATTTTATAATAAATTATCAATTTGTATTGAACTATTTAATATTACATACAACTTACTCCTTTCCGGGCAATAGTTTCACAGAATAAAGATAAAAGTTTCCACAGAAAACTTCAAATACAGTAATGTAATAAAATTCAGTAAAATGACATTGCATTTGAAAATGATAGACTGATCATATGATATGGGCACTGACATAGACTGATCGTATTTCTTTCTAATTAATGGCATACGCCATTATTACCGAAAGAACAATGCTGAAGTGTTGATGTGTGACGTCACCATAGAAAGGTGTTTGTAAATACATCGCTCGCATCTTTTAACGCGCATATAACTCTAAAATATTTACTTTTATTTGTTATTATTTTGAAGGGTTTCCGGTTTAAAAAGGGTGCCAGTCGTCAACTGAGATTTTCGTCGCACCCCATTTGACAGAGACACAACCATTGTTACAGATAACACAAAAAGTAGCGCTTAAAAGCAATAATAATTGAAACTAAATTGAACACACACGTGTATGCGAATTGGTCTAACCTATACTTCGCTGGCTTGTTTGCCACTGCGATTCACCTCTATGCTGACGTCACAGACGCATGAAATCAGAGCACTACGGCCTTTTATGCCTTTAGCCATGCAAGCGCATGGTTCTTTTACTTGTAAATGGTGTCGCCCGTCATAAAATGCAAATTATTTGCTAAATTTAACAAAATGTTATTCCTCTGTATTCATTTTAAGGGCTATACAGTGTTAAGATCTATTATTTTAATGATTGCACCTAATAGAATCCGATTAGATCATTTCTCCGGTAATATATAATATATAATTGATTGATTGATTTCATTTATATATGCTGTACGGAACGAATCGCTCGTAACTGTAGATAGAAAAGACTGCTGACCGATCGCATCGTGGGGTCGTTGCCGGCAGTCCGTCAAAACAGGTTACGGATTATAGCGAGCCGGCCTTTGTCTAGGAGTCCCAATAAGTTTTGAGTCCGGTATCGTTGGTAGAAAGGATAAAGGTATACGGTATACAGAGCGTTAAGGGCTGCTATTATCAGCCGAACTTGGACGAGGACTGCGTGTACCGTACGACGACTTAAACTGTTTTTTTTTCTTGAAGAAATCTATAGAAAAACTAAAATAACTTCAATAAAAAATAAGCCCAGATAATAAGATTATCAAGTTGCGCACAGATTCAACAATAGTATCCCTTGACGTACTGTATACGCAGATATATAGAAGGGTGGAAGAATTTTGGCGATTCTTGGGGCGTTTGTAAAAACGCAAGACGAATTCTAATGCTTTTTATTTCGTTTTAAATCGGTCTCCGTTTTGGCGGCGGTTGAATTTCGTTACTTTGTTCTGGGTTTAGGGATTTGGGTAATGATTAGTGTAAATTTGTTTTTTTTTTCTTTCTTTCTGGAGATGTTTAGGATTCGAGACAAAGGAATTGTCTAAAACTAAAACGAGTTTCAGAAAAGCGTTCCTTTGAGAACTATAATCTTTTTTCTTGATATAAACAAGTCTCCTTTTAAATTATGAAATAAACGTTTGAATTAGGTCAAGATTAAATAAGCCAACTGTTTGAAATTTGGTCCAATATTAACAAAAAGGTGCGTTAAATGATTATTCATTTATCCCCAATAATTCCTAAGCTGGAAAGAAATAATTGCTTCAAAAAAATAATAAAAAGGAAAGCTAAAGTGTATAACAAAATAAAACATTTTACGATAACAATTAGAATTTACTTCATACAAGGTCTGTAAATTAAGTAATGACTGATACTTTTAAATATTTTTATTTGAATATAATTACAATTGAACGTTGTCTCCCTCAAAATAACTCCCTTGGGAAACCACACAGCGTTGGAGACGGTTCTTCCCTTCCTCATAGCAGTGCTGGAGCTCGGATATTGGAATCGCCTTTAGCTGGTCGGTTACAGCCGTTTGAATGTTTTCCCTTCAGATGAATTTTCAATCTTGGGAAGAGGAAAAAGTCACGAGGACTCAAGTCAGGTGAATAAGGAGGCTGAGGGGCCACAGAAATATTTTTTCTGGCCAAAAAACCGTTTATGGAAATTGATGTGTGACAAGGCGCATTGTCATGATACAGGATCCAATCGTTCTTGATGTTTGGTCTCACACGCATGATCCTTTTTCGGAGTCTTTCGAGAACCTCTCGGTAAGAATGATGGTTAACTCTCTGACCTTGAGGCACGAACTCTTTGTGAACGATTTCCTGGGTACCAAAGAAACAAATCCGCATGCCCTTAATCTGTGATTTGCTCATTCTTGCTTTCTTGGGCTTTGGAGAGCCCGAAGTGTGCCATTCCATGCTCAGGCGTTTTGTTTCCGTATCATACTCGAACACCCAACTCTCATCACCAGTAATGACACGTTCCAAAAAATTTTCATTGTTTTTAGTCGATTCCAAAAAGTCAAGGCACCTTTCTCTCCTGATGTCCTTTTGTTCCTGCGAAAGGTTTTTTGGAACCATTTTCGACCAGATCTGAACGCACAAGATCGCGGATTTTGCGACATTGCCATCGGTTCTTGCAGTTGAAGGCCTTCCGCTGCGTGGCTCATCTCTCATCGACTCTCTTCCTTCTGAAAATGCCTTAAACCACCGAGAAACCGGGGCCTTTGACAAAACACTGTCCCCGTAGGCCTGCTGAAGTTTTGTAAAAGTTTCTGTTACACTTTGCCCAAATTTGAGGCAAAACCTGACAGCACACCGTTGCTCTAAATTAATGTCTTTCATTTGTAGAACGCACTACGGAAACCTGGTTTACGGAAAGAACGACAACGGACAACCACATGACTTGATCGAGTTTAAACTTGCACTGAACGCGTATAACAATGTCTACTTGTCGTCCATCCATGTCCCGTGCTTGCCGTGTTGCCATATCAAACGCTACGTTGTTATTCTCATTACTTAATTTACACACCTCTTATGTATTACCTTCATATAGAACAATACTGTAAGCTTATCTACTGTTTTATATGGCCGTAATATTAATAGCAGCGTTAATTTATGAGAATTTCAACATGGCACCACAACGCAAATACACTCACATTTACACATTTGTTGCATATCCATTTGCACATTTCAATTCTAACAAAGTATGTAGCATTTGCGATTGCGTTGGAGTCATTTAGAACTGAAAAGAATCCTTCGTTATTGCATATAGTAGCTGCCGTACTAATGCATTTGTACAATACTTAATTTTACGTTATCTATAACTCAATTGCGACACTTGAAACTATCACCGCTTGCTTTGGAACGAATGTTATTCTCATTCGCTAGGGCATTCATTAACAATAACTAATGTTTAAGTATATATCAAATATGCCTTGTTAGTTATATATAGTGCACGTGCATCTATAAATTTTGCTTAATTCAAGGCGAAATGAAAGTGCTCACTTAGAAAGTGAAAAAATGTACCTACATATGTATCATAATGTAATTGTTGTGTTATAGCGCTGATAATGTGTTCAGAACTAATCTAAGTTAAAATTATTGTTATTGCCATGCTGTTTATGTAATTGTTATATAAGCACAGGGAAATGTCTTCAGGTTCTTTCAGTATACGATCGAGAACTTATACTTTTACGCTATAGAAAGGAACTTTTAATAAAAAAAATCTTCTGTCCCAAAAATATAACCATTGACCAATGACGTCATCGCCTGTTTTTTAAAATGATAACCTCCACTTTTTCCCCCTTTTTCATAGAGATTCTTACTGCTTAAACTATGAATACATAAATTTGGAACATTACTTACCAATTTTCCCAAGAAGACTACTGGGCAGACAAAGAGGGCCATTCGAACTAGGTTAAAGGGCATATTTAGCATTGCCGACACGGTAGAGCAGATATGTCTAGTGTTGCTGAACATATCCAACAAAACAGATATTATATAAAAGTAGATAATTTAAAATTGTGAAATTGCTAACTTCCACGCGCGAGATACAGTGAGTCACGAAAGTTTTCATACATCTACCAAATGTTAAAGGACTTCAAATCCAAACATTGTATAATGATGTA
>JARFOC010093956.1:0-13237 GCA_031763485.1 Osmoderma eremita | reverse complement strand
GCGTACGTCCGCTCACTGCAAGCTTTCGTCATCAACTAACGTTGTTGACAAAAAGAGCGTAATTTGAACACACATAAGAGAGTAATGTGATAAAGAGTACATGAGCTTCGTCGATTCGACGAATAGTAACCATCCGGGGTTAAATAAATAAATAAATACTTAATAAACTTTGGGAGATTTCTCCGGCAGTAAATTCAATTTCACAATTTTTGCGGCTTCCTAATTTCATCCAGTAAATCTTCAGCATTACTATCACTGATTTTTTAACTTTGTATTAGTTATCACTTTTTATTCGTTAAACACCAGAGACACCAGCCTCACAAAAAAAATAATAATAAAAACAACAAATACGCTTGCTTCTATAGCAACGACTACAGTATAAGCCACCTTAATGTAATAGTATTTCCAGATTTTTTGCGTATATTCCCTTTAAAAACGTGAAACTTAAATGATCGGCAAAAAATTATATGTTCAATTCGGCAGTAATATTTAATCCGTTGGCTGGGTTCAAAGCCTCGACTGTATCTCAGCTTTGAAACTCCCAATCGGGGCTTAAAATCAGCTACTTTGTTGCCTTATTAAACAAATAGCTATAATTTACGTTTAGATATATTTGTATGTGTCTACTTACCTTCAGTTTTTGATTTTAGAAAGCTGTTTTTATTCAAAGTGTTTTCGTCGTTTATCTCTGTACAATATTCTAACACTTCAATTATGACATATCTATCTAAAATTGTTATGTAAATTAAATTATATCTATTTATAATTAATAAAACCATTACAATACGTACAGGTTTCACATATATATTCTTTACTTCCAATATTCCATAAGCAATGTTACAACAAAATAGTTTGAACGAAAAGAAATATGTGCTTATTCATTTAAAACATTTTGTGCCTTAAATGGGATACTAACCCCGGGTGGAATCGCTCACCTGAATCAAGTCTGCGGAATCGAGTCCAGTTCTCCTAGTCGTCGCTTCACTAATATGCACCATCAGTGTAAATAGGTGTAGCAGTGAAGTGACTGATATTATATAAACATAAAATATGCCAAGTAAGAGATAAGTAGAGTATAAAGTACCAAGAAACAATATTAATTGCAATATAAAACATAAGGGTGTGGCGCCAAATATTTCAACCCCCTGTGCTGGCTGGGGCGCCTCAAAAGTAAGGGTGGGTTTACTCCCGGTAAGATATTTAACTATAAACTAAATTACATGTTTTAAGTAATTGTTGTAGCGATGTTCATTGTTTGTAATTTTTTAAAAATATTTTATGAAAGTATTGAATTTGGTTATTTTCACTAGTAAAAGGTTGTTCATACATCTTCTTACGTTGATTTACGTTTTAGGACTTCGGTTAGAAATACAGAGCAAACTGTTCGTATTCTGATAAATACCGTGAACCTTTAAATTTTTTCTTACTTACTAACTTCACTTCTTATGATTTCATGTTGTGATTTATTGTAAGCAAGCTAGTGTGTTTTCTCAATTCACACAAATTCACAGAACTTCTATCAGCTTAAGGTTGACACCTGCTGTACAACTGTAAGGTTAGGTTTTCCTTTAAGCCTTGAGCCACGTGACGTGTTAGCGTTTACGTATCGTAGGAAAGCGATAACTAAAAGTGTTCCTGCTCCGATGTCCGATATAGCGTATTGGGTATGGGTCACATGATTCTAACGTTAGGTGGTAGACCGGAAAAGTCTAGTGTTGCCCAGCATATTACGGAAACTGACAACAGCATGTCAACAGACACTGTGAGGTTAGCGAAACATGTCCTTAACAACACTCGCAACACGCGAATATGGTGAAGTTTAAGTTGACGGGATTGGAGATTCTGTAATAATGTTGAAAATTAGAATGTTAAAACATGGGTAAAATATGGTACATATGTTGACCTCTATGATTTCAACGTGATAAATGCCTCACTTTATATTTATTCAAATAATAATTGTTGAAAGCATGTACTAACTAATACAAATGCACTTCTCAATATATCATGCGTGAATATGCCCAAAAATTTGCTACTTCTATGGAAAGTGGCTGTGGGAAATATTGGATCGCAGCTTCCACTTCTGAAACTAAAATGAAAAACTCGTAATTATAAGCATTTGAATTAAACTTTTGGCTTATCAAAGTATCGAAAAAGTAGCAGAGTTCACAAAAAGAAATATGTGATAAATTGTAATGTTACAATTTCTCTTGTTATATTTAATACTCTTATAGGTGTTAAAGTGTTTTATAAATGTAAAATTATATGACCAAGTTGATTATCTTGGTGCACGTTACTGCTTTTTAGGTTGTTATTTTATTAAAAATATATATATCTACCCTGAAAAAAATTGGAGAGAATTCCTTTTTTGCTGCCACGATTCTTTGATAGGTCCGCGAACATATTTTCTTCAAAATGTTCTACACAAACTTTGCAAGCTCGATGCATGTGCTTTTAAACACTCACGACCAACATTCTTCACCCATAAACATTAAACATATATTAAAACATACTTAGATATAACAACTGCGTGTAAAACCATATCATAAGTACTTTATTTAGTTTTTTTTTAACGAAAAACCTTATTACCATATAAACGGAGTTATTGACACACCACATTTTCGCTATGTAACAGTAAAATAACGACAGAGGTTCAGTAAGAACGATAAATTTTGTGTAGAGTACTGATTATCGCTAACAATGATATGAGGACGCAAAAGAAAATAACCCATAACCTATAAACGACACAAATTCAATCACAGTGCCACTGCGGTGACCCCAGGGCATGTTCTAAAAAAAGTTTTTTAGCGAAGATGGCGATAGAGTGAAGTATCCCTATAATCCGTGCCCATGGTTTATTGTTGGAATCGCCATACTAAACAAGAGCAATACGCTATGCATCAGCTGCGAAAGTAGGTTTAGTATTCGGAAGGACGCTAACGACTCCTGGCAGGTAGAAACTTGAATCCGACTTTAATGCTTGCATCCCTTCCATTATTTTTGTTTAGTATGGTGATTCCAACAATAAACCGTGGCCCTGCAATTGCATGTTATCACATAACTTTTTTGTCAATAAGCACATCCAATGCATGTGCCAGGACTGAAGCACGGGCTTATCATATAAATAACGCCATGGAAATTTTGAATATCTGGATTCAATCCAAATCGTTATAGGAGAGTAACTAGAATTTCGATCTCTTGAGTTCATCTTACAAAGTCATGTAAGGACAGGGATTTGATATATGAAAGCATATTTCGCAAAACTGGTTCGATGTAGTTTTTTTTATGGGAGCCGCCTGACATGAGTCTCCGTAAACACTTCAGCCTATTGGCTTTTAGTGTTTGTCTGCCATTTTTGTACCCATTCCCAAATCCCTGTGCCCTCTACCAATCTATATAGGTCCTTGGCCGGTTGGTCTATATAGTCTTCCGGGTTAATTTTTGGTTTCCAAAAGATTGCGTGTCTTCTAGAGCCTACATTCACATAAGATGCGGTATGCAGGGCTGCGTTCGAGAACATCGCTCGGCGTGCAAATCACGCACTTGTGTTCGTTCGAAAACTATTCGTGACTCGATAGATATTCCCCTCGCCCGAGTCATGCGTTCGAAAACTTAAAAGTTGTTACTCGGACCGTCGCACTTATCACACTACTTCTGAGCAGGGTAAAAATCGCTCGACTTGCGTTTTCTTTTTGGAGGATGAACATTTCTTGCTAATAATAAAAGTATAGTCTTTTAACTTCCAGACAAGTCGATTTCTGAGTCGTATACATAATCCATATTAAATAAAAAGAAATTGCGGCCAAGATGCACAACTAAAATCGCATTTTTTCTCTCCATCGCTGAATAACAACAGTTTTCGCAACTAAGGAGGTTGACACAAGCTATGTATTTACCTAGCATATTATACAAAGGTATCTACAACAATTGCTATGCCTTCGAAAACAGTTTGGTCGAGTGTGGCTCTAGCGTTATTTCTTTACCCCTACTCTTGGGTAACTGTTGTGTGACATTTTACACTTAGAAGGATGTTCTCGAACGCACCCCAGTCTATTGTCCCTTCACACAGTCTACAGTTTGGGTCCTCATTGTCAATCCCCATTTTCTGTAGGTGTCCCTTCAGTGCGCAGTGTCCTGTCAGGAGACCTATTACTGGACGAAGATGATTCCTACTAATATTTAGTAATTCGTCAGCATTTTTTACTAATGGCTCTTTAATAAAGGTTTTGACATGATTTTGCCAGGTTATATTTTTCCAGCATTCTTTGTGTTGTCCTTCTAGGCCCACGTATGAAGGCGATAATCCTTTCTTTGCTAGCTCTTTCGATGTAGTACATAACACTAAACTTTATGTACTATAAATTAATTCACGTGTGGAAAGCACTTTAAACATACATAACAACTTTAGACAATTTGGTCCTTAAGTAACTAAGTACCCAAAAGCGAGAAAAGTATACATATATATAGTCTTCCATTAAAAAAAAGTAACTTTCATTTTACCTCCATACATACAAATTTTCTCTCTTTCATATCCTATGTGTTATTTTTACATTGACGTAATTTAATTTTTAGGTGTATAATAAAAGTGGAAGACGGCTGCATAAAAGTGGATGATTTTAAGTGTTAACGATTCCGGTGCGAATCTATGGTGCACAATCTGTTCGAAAGTGTTAGAGGGCCAACACCGCCGTCCGTATTCCTGCGACAAGTGCTTAGAACATTGTTTATCTGAGGAGTCAAACATAGCGAAGCACCAGATGTCCGGTTGCGATGTCGAACACTCAGGTGTTAGTTACATGTGCGTGGCTTGCGGGAATAGTTTATGGACAACGACGTGTTTGAAAATTCATAAGAAATCGGAGCATCGGTGGTCCTCAATAGTAGAGAAAGTATGACGTCTGCTGTGCGATAAATGTTTTTCTATCGATAAAGGGACTGCATAGGCATATGAAAGATGATCACTCGGACGAACCAGAGCTATATAAATGTGATAAGTGCGACAAAGTATATACTCATCCCACTCATTTAAAGGCACATCAACTGGTTGCATACGTTGGTAAAAATTATATTTGCGACGTTGCGTTTCAGGAATAAGAATCAGTTTGAACCCATAAACACGATAACGTTACACAATGTCACCTGTGTTTAATCTGTTCGCAAGTCCTATGACACGTGGTGGGATGAAGAATCACACTGGTGACTGAGAATTCCGTGCGTGCAACATTTGTGGTTAGGTTTACGCCACACAAATGGTCTGAGCTTTTACATGCTCGCCCATACTGGGGAAAGGCCTTACGTGCGGGAAAGGATTTTCTAGTGCATCCCGTCTCCGTGTTCCCATTGTGTTACGTATTAGAGAAAAAACGCATAATTGCATAGTTTGCGGAAAAGCTTCTCGCAGAGAATGACCCTGACAATTCATATGCGTTATATTACCGGAGGGATACCTTACGAGTGCGAAATTTGTCAGATGTTCATATATCGAAGAATCTTGGGTAGAGATTGGCAGGCACTCTCCGTCGTACACGGATGAGGACATAGTAATCCGGAACAGCTGTCTGTACGCGGGAGTGTCTGTCGGTTCCATAATCAGCCGTGTTGTGCAATCCAAACTAATGCAACCGCATAAGTAGCGACAGACACTCCCGCGTACAGACAGCTGTTCCGGATTACTATGTCCTAATCAGTGTACGACGGAGAGTGCCTGCCAATCTCTACCCAAGGTTGCGTTGGTGCTTCATGGTTAATCAGCGGTTCTTTCTCGTTGTTTCTCCTGAATCGCAAGCATGTAGAGCAGTTTGCAATTAAGTTTCCTATATTTTGCTTAATTTCAGGCCAAAATAAAGTTTCTCTTACTTTGCTTTTTGTTTTCTTCATACGTAAATGATTGTAATGCAATTTGGATAACATTTCTTTTCTTAAGGTTTGATACGCGACTGAATTATTCTTAAATAATAAATAATCATATCTAATAGTACGGGTTAAAATGATTTGCTGTTAGTAATAATTGTAAGGTAAGATGAGTATTTCAGGATTTTGTGTAACTCTAAGTGTAGTACTAGTATACTATAAATTACTTAAACACTTTCTAAAATTGCCCAATATTTAGGTTCCCGGAAGAGGAGGAAGATTACATCGACATTAAACCATCCTTGCAGTATCCACGTTGTTCCGAAATCTTTGAAAAAACTGCCACCTTACGCAAACACCAGATGCTAGTAGACGAAGGCGATATCGGACTATATCCTTGCGATTTTTGTGGAAAACTCTTCCGTCAAAAGCTCACTTTGGAAAAGCACAAAATAGGTGACATTTGCGTATCGGCCTTAGAGGCGAATCCAGTCTGCCCGCTATGTTCTAAAGTCTTTATATCGACAAAGGGTTTGAGACGTCATCACCGTATAGAACACGAAGCTCGACGTCGCGTTTACCGCTGCAATTCTTGCCTTAAATCTTTTCCCTCGAATAAACATCTCAGTCGACATATAAGTAGAATGCATACAGCGAAACCTGGCTGTGTGTGCGCCATCTGTGGAAAATTGCTTAAGCATGAGCGTTATTTGGACAAACACATGACGGTACATACGAAAGATTACAAGTACAAATGCGACCAATGCGACAAGGGTTACTGGACTCCGTCTGAGCTAAAGAGCCACCAGGATACCACACATAATGGTCTTCGATTTCGTTGCATCGAATGCACTAAAACCTTTAAGCACCCTCGCAGCTACAAGAATCATCTCCGCATGCACAAACCGGATTACATTCGTAGCAAACACACGTGTTCCGCACATACATCTGGGTTACGGAAACATTTGAAGGATCATCGAGAGAAAGATAAGTAATCAGCGACATTGCTTAGTTCCGCATCAAATCCCTTCTTGCGCTTGACCTGCAACTGTGAGTGGAAGAAAGATTCGGGAATATAATTTTTGATTTTACGTCAATATCCATTTCCATGTTATCTTAATAGTAGCATTGCATGAAGATTTTTCCAAGAAGATATGACGACGTTTTGCATTATGTTTAATTTTTTTCCTGGAATCCGAACTTTTGCAGAAAGCACAAGATAGTACCCTTGTGCATTTTGAATATATTTTCATTCAATCCTGTTGATAAATATTGTTTCGATGCAATAAAGATTTTTTGAATAAACAAATAAATCGTTTGATTTTCTTCATATGGCGTGTTGAGCGTTGTGTCCCAATGTGTTCATAAAAAAGGTCATCTTTACATGAAATTGCAGCAATATTTAAAAAAAAAACTAAAAGAAAATTGTGATAACTGATGCTGTCCTACTAATAAATAAATGAAGGTGGGATGTCAGTACCCTTTCATAACTATAAGTATAATAAACACACTGTTCGGATTACTCCTCCCGCACAAAGTATTAATTAATTCGGGACGACACTTGATAATGGGAATCCACGTATTCCCGAAACACGTGTTCCGAATTAATTAATACTTTGTGCGGGAGGAGTAATCCGAATAGTGTGTTTATTGTGCTGCTCGATAGTCCTTGCAATCTTTACTATAAGTATAATGTTAGTACATTACAAATAATTAATACACGTTCTAACACTACTCCATATTTAGGTACCCTAAAGAGGATGGAGATTGTGTCGACAGCTCACGTAAGCACCAGACGGAGATAGACGAAAGACCCTATCCTTGTGACGATTGTGGGAAACTCTTCCGTCAAAAGCGGGGCCTAAAAAGGCACCAAAAAGATGCCATTTGCACAAGGATTTTGAAACCGAAAGTAATCTGTCCGCTATGTTATAAAGTCCTTGGATCGGAAAATACTTTGAAATATCACCGACGCACACAGCACGAGTCTCGACCTGACGCATTCCCTTGTAAACTTTGTCCTAAGGCTTGCAACACGATCGGAAACCTGACTAGTCACGTAAATCGAGTGCATAAGGGGAATCCTGGCTTTGTTTGCGACATCTGTGACAAGATCTTTAAGAGCAAGTCGTATCTGAAGGTACATAAAAGTGCGATTCACGAAAAGACTAATGGTGTCGCCTGTGGTATCTGTGGCAAGCAATTCTTGTTTAGAAGGGTATTAGAGCGACACATGGCTGTACATACGAAAGATTACAAGTTCAAATGCCACCAATGCGACAAGGGATATAACATTCCATCTGATTTGAAGACTCACCTAGATACCGCACACAATGGTCTTCGGTTTAGCTGCAGCGAATGCAATAAAACCTTTAAAGACCATAGCAGCCACAGGAAACATATTCGCATTCACAAACCGGATTATATTCCTAGTAAACGCATGTGTCCCTTTTGCCCCAAGGCCTACGCAGACAGATCGGCGTTACGGAAACATTTGAACAAGTTCCATCGAGACGAAGCTAAGTAATCTGCGAGAGGTGGAATTAAAATTTTTTGTGCATATTGTTTATTGCACCCCAGAAATTTATTTCCACGTCATCTAAATATTTTAACACGTTCCCTGTCTAATAGGCCATATAGGGGTCATACCTTGCGATGCCCACAATTTTTTTATTACAGTTAAAAATATACTTATCGTGCTAAGTAATCTTAGCGAGTATGGAAAGGAATATAAAAATATACCTAACGCATTTTATTGTAACGTGGAAGGCAATCAAAATCACAAATGGTATTCACTTTTTTGCATTCTTTCTTGTCCTACTGGAATTGAGTCCTTGTTTTATGTGTGGTAGCACCTTTTTCGCATTGGATTATCTTAATCTTTCATATTCTTCAGTTTTTGTACTAGGACTTTGTTCTATTTTTATATTATATTACGGACTTTCTTAGAGAAGAGTAATTAGAAAGTTGGTAGGATATGTCTACTTCTTCTTTGCCTTTATTATTCCCAGACTATTTTAGGTTTAAATTCGTTTTCTACTGCTACCATTTTATCACCATATCAAGTATAAATCATAAAGACGTCTCTCTGATCTCTTCATTTTCCAAATGTACCATACTCTTGCTGTACATTAGAAATTTTATCTTTTTACAGATCATTTTCAATGGTGTATTTATCTGAACGTTGTCTATGCTTTCTTTCTGTGTCTATTAGATTTGTGATTTTATTAAGTATGTAAATATTTTGCTAAACGAATGCTGGCATAACATTTATCAGTTATCATCAAGCGTTCTTGAATTAACAGGTCTTTGGTAAAATTAATAGCTGTTGAACTTGGTAGATCTAGTTCCGGCAATTTTTGAATACATCCACAGTAGATACATAGATGCATTCCAGGTAAAACACCTTGAATAATGTGATCCCATATTTCCAGCTTTGGATGGATTATAAAAGGTATCAGTCACGTGAATTACATCAATATCTGCAGATTTGTATAAATGTTGAGTTGATTTTGTAATTCACAGGGGCTGTATTTTGTAGAGCCTACCTTCATAACTATAATATATCCTGCTACCAGTACCTTGTAATATAAATCATTTCTTCTGTAATTGTATGTTTTTAGTGAGACACATGAATGGAACGAGATTGTCTTCTCGGCTGCAACAGTTGTAACGCGTACTTATTGGTTTCCAAGATCATTAGATCGAATGTTGGTCGAACCTCCTAGTCATCGATTTGGATGGGTTGTTGCACACTCGACGGGACGTTGAAGAGTAATCGTGCAATATTTATAACTTCGGTAAACCAAATCGAATCAATGTTATCAGCATCAACGTTTTACTCAGTGACTTCCAAGTTTTCCCTGTTGTCATTTTCCTGGTCAGACTTTGCACTACTTTCATATTTTCAGAGGAATAACTCGGGTTTTCCAAATCATGGCTAATTTCCTCACTAATACCACTCAAGTTGTCAATTTCATCTTGTAGTGCATCACTAGTTAGTGGTCTTTTATTTGCTACCGTTTTCATTGATTTTTAAATCACAAAATAGCAGGAATCTATAATTGTTTGACCTGATGCAAGTCTTAACTTGTATGAAATACATATGCGTCATAGGACGTTGTACTTAACAAGTTTCACCCCAGAATCATGTATGGCACATGGAGTATTGTTATGGAGGATATATGAAGATGTGCAGCGAAATAATGCATGGACACGGAACGTGTTAATAGTATCATTGCATGACGATAATTCCAAACTATATATAACAAGGAGTATCGTTTGTTACTACGTTTATTTTCTTTTATGGAATCTGAGATTTTGTAGAGTGCACGATGGTACCTTAGTATATTTTAAATGTCCTTTGAACGTTTGACTACAATTAAATAAAGAATTTGGAAATAAATAAGTTGTTTGATTGGACAATTCTCATGGTTTAGAACGTCTTGCCATCGATATTTGTGTTCAACGTTTCTTTTTAGAACGAGTTATTTGCCGTGTATTGTTTCGTAAGAAGTTTTCGCATGAAATTTCAGCAATGTTAAAAAAAGTAAAAAACCAAGCACTATATTCGTGACATGCTGTAAAATTTGTGGTTTGCTACTAATAATTATAGGGTAAGATGAGTATTTTTTTATTAGTGTATTAGTACACTATAAATTACTAAGACACTAACACTACACAATATTTAGGTTTCCTAAAACGGAAGAAGATTACACCGACGTTAAATCATTCTTGAAATTGCCTCGTGCCGCAATCTTGGACAAAAGCGCAATCTCAGGCAAACACCCGAAGCAACTACAGGAAGGAGATATCGGAGCATATCTTTGTGATGTTTGTGGCAAATACTACCGTCGAAAGAAGAATTTAGAAACGCACAAAAAGCGTGAAGGTTGCATGACCTTGAAAAGGAACTTAAGCTGTTCGATATGTTCTATGGTCTTCTCTACATGGCATAATTTGATATATCACCAACGGATGTACACGAAATAAGACGTTATGCTTACCCCTGCACCTTTTGCCATAAAGCTTTTCGAACGAAAAAATTCACACAAAAAATTGACACCTGTGTTTGTCTGCAACATCTGCGAGAAAACGTTTAAGCGTAAGCGTTATTTGGAGGCACACAAAAGAGTGATTCACGATAAAATTAATGATTTCTGCTGCGATATCTATGGCAGACAATTCCTTTTTAAGCACGCTTTGGAGCAACATACGGCAGTACATACGAGGTATTAGAAGTAAAAATGCGACCAATGCGCCAGGTGTTTTAACATTCCATCTCTGTTAAAGTATCACCTAGACACCGTACATAATGGTCATCGACTTATGTGC
This sequence comes from Osmoderma eremita, assembly GCA_031763485.1. Taxonomy (NCBI): domain Eukaryota; kingdom Metazoa; phylum Arthropoda; class Insecta; order Coleoptera; family Scarabaeidae; genus Osmoderma; species Osmoderma eremita. The sequence goes on along the minus strand of JARFOC010093956.1, from coordinate 2,056 downwards.
AGCATATGCAATAAAATCTTTAAGTACCCTCCCAGCTACAAGAAACATCTTCTCGTGCACGAGGGGGGCTACGCTCCTAGCAAGCATGAGTTCCTTTTACCTAAAGATCTAAGTGAATAAAGCGGCCCTATGGATGCATTTGATGATCCATAGTGATTATGGATCCATCCATCCTTGGTCATGCATGACTAAGCTAACTGCCACACCAAACCTCTTCCTGCAGTAGAATTGCAACTGTCAGAAGATATTTGGTGGCTGGTATTTTGACATTTTCACACGTATAGCGGATTTGAGCGTTGTAATAAAATTGTCTTTTGCATTAGCATTTTTTGATCGTTCACTGAACAGCAGTTTTTTCTAAATGTTTGTCCAAAATACATTTTTTCGACGTATTAACCGTAGCATAGTATCCCTTTTAGATGTTAATATTGTTAACTTCGATAATTGTTTAAGGGAGCAGATTTTAGATTTAGTTAATTTATTAATTTCATTATTTTACATAGCGAAGATTTTTATGTCAAAACTATTATCTGTAAATAAAAATTAATTTATTGTTAAGTAATCATTGTACTTTGTTTGTATTGTAAAAACCAGTTAATAATGGATGACTTATGCCAACTAATATTGTTAGGGCCATAGATCGAAAATGGTCGAAATGGTAACGTTGCCTAAATGTTTGGTAAATCAAAATCAACCATCGCTGTGTAAGTCTTCAAAGGCAAACCGAGCATTATAAAAGAAGAAGAGGTCAAGACAGAAAACGCTCAACTACAGCTGTAGATAATCAGTTTATATTGTTGCAAACACTACCAAAGAGACGTCAGACGGAAGTTTAAGTACTGGAAGACTTAAAGAAGTTGGTCTCAAGTCATGTATCCATAACGGTTATTGCAGACAGTAGATTATATCTATCTATCTACCTATAAAAGCCCTAAGATTCCAAAACATCATTGTGTAGCACGACTAGAGTTTGATCGGAATGATGACCAGTGGGGTAAAATTTTGTTCACGGACGAGAGGCGTTTAAGTACAGACAATTTAATGTTACTTCTACAGTATCTTAAGGTGGCGGTTCAATTATGGTGTGGGCACGTACGGAGTTAGTGGTGGTTGATGGTTGAACGTTAACTACAGATAGGTACATCAGAGACATTCTGCAGGACCACCTTTTGTCCCATATATTTGAGAAGATTTCAGCTTCAAAGTTTTCGAATCGAGTGGGTGTAATAATTGGCCAACATGTTCTCCAAACCAAAACCCTGGTCTGGGAAATACTAGACAAAAGATTTAGACGGAGAATTCTTGCTGTTGAAACTAGAAAAAAAAATAGAGATGCATTGAACAAGGAATAGGTCAGATTGACTCAAGAAATCATCGGTGGTCTGAGCAGAAATATAGGGAGACGAATGACTGTACTTGTAAGGACAGACTATTGAAACAAAGGAAATAAACATTAAATGAGTAAACAATTTCAAATTGTGTACAATAAAGTTATTTTATTTGATACCAGTATGTTATTCGAGACTGACACCTTCCAATTGTAATTTCTTTTTCAACAGGTTTCTAATTACTTATCTTTGCATAAAGCAATTACCTGAGAAATATTAAAAATTTCTGTTCCTTTAAATTTGCCGGGGTTTGTATTACTTTTGAAGAATTTGGTTGACAATCAAAGCCGACGTGCTCTCGAAACTTGTGTTCCGAATTTAATTAAATCAATTTATAGTTTGTGGATTTCCCGATACTTCATATAAGTCTGATAGTATCTGTCCTCCTCGTGGTACTGGCTGTTTACTTCAAACACAATTTTGAATCGTTGTTTCATCGCAGATACATGACTAGTGGGAAGTTTCTTTCAAATTAATTAATTAGGGTATCGATTCACCCTCTTTGATTTGTCAAGTACGATTTCTCATACCTGAGTATAATCACCGGTCAAGTCAACAACAGACGCACTATAGTGCTCGCCAAATGGGATAGATCTTGCGCAAATACCAAATCTCGTTCTGAATAGAGCTAGTGTAATGATATGAGAGAAAAAGCGATAAAAAATAAG
>JARFOC010093945.1:0-13237 GCA_031763485.1 Osmoderma eremita | reverse complement strand
TTACTCCTCCCGCACAAGTATTAATTAATTCGGGACGACACGTGTTTCGGGAATACGTGGATTCCCATTATCAACTCCACGTATTCCCGAAACACGTGTGTGCACTTGTGCGGGAGGAGTAATGCGAACAGTGTGTTTATTTTAAGGTTTCTAAACTGTCTCGAACTAAAAAAATATCTCAACGGAATCTGAATCTGTAAAAACTGTACAATCTTGGTAATATAAACAAATATCCATATTTAATAATAAAAAAAGATATCCATGGTATCCTACCCTGTTTGGAACAGGCTGTATAGCAATACTCTTCATACAAATGTTTGAATGAAATCACATTTACATACATATGTATGCATATGTAAAGCATGCATTTAACATAATGGTACAATAATATTACTTCACATAAAAACAATAACGACAACAGGATCATTATTACATTAACAGTGTTGGCTTAGATAATAAGAATAAATTATACACAAACACGCAGTGGGTAATATCTTGAATAAAAATATTTCAGGGATATTTGTTTGTTTTAAATTATAAACTTTCTACAAGTAAATTGAATGTTTTTTGGTATTATACAGGCTTTAGTTAATATTTACCATCTACTTAACCTTTCCTATAAGAAATTCTAATTGTTCTTTTGTCGCCTTTGCATTCGCACCGATAGTAATATACAACCTTGAAGTAAATGATTATAATAATTTATACGTGATCGTATAAAGATTTTTGCAAAGAGTTTCCTCTACACGACCTATTTACATTTACACCTTCGCATACAGCGACCGTAATGTGGGTACAAATACCCACATTCGATAATTACTTAATTTATTGCGGTAACTTATGCCACGCGAATTGTGGATACCATGAATTTAAACGCGAAGTGTTTGACGAACTGATTCGCTATGGGGCTTTTAAGCGGTGATGCATTCAATCATTTTGAGTGCGAAAATTGCGGACTCGTAGCGTTATTATTAGTTGACATCTCATCTTGATATTAAGTAATTTTGCAGCGTTTAATGGGGAACTCGTAATTAGGGATCGCCCTGGGTGTGTTTTTAATTACCGTAAAAAAATTTTAAGTACCACAACAAATCAATGAGTATTAGACACCAAAGTGTAGGATCATTAATAAAGAGTTAAAATTACGAAATCTGTCAAAAATGTCATAAACCCTCCTCAATAAAGTGCTACTTACATATTTTTTAACATTGCATACAAAATTAAATTCTTCAGTGATATCCATCCAATGCCGAAACCAAAGGGTATTATTCCTATGTGCATCAGAATTAAAAGTTTTGAATTGCAAAGTAGATAGTCAAATTCAAGACGAAATCGATGACTTTGTTTAAATGCACAATAGCTATAGTATTTGTTGCTCTTATTCAAAATCAACAACAATTTTTGATAGTATCCATAGCTCTACATTTGCGAATCTAATTAAGGTAATATACTTTAGACTAATCAATATACAACTGAATCATCAAATCCAGCCCAAGAAACAATGATCAAAATGAGTGATAACATGAGATACTTACTTTTCTGGAAGGTTGTTTTTAGTCATGCTTTATCATATCTTTTTACAATCGTATCTTGCTTTAACATACCGACTAAATACGTTCTTATCATTTTTTATCATAAAAAACCCTTATTTTTGCAAAATCACGTACTTGCCCGTCTTTTGTCTGACTATCTTGAATTTCTACACATGTTCTAATACAAACAATGCAACTATGATCGCGTACGTTTTCGAATAAAAGTAAAGGGAGGAAAGTCTTTGTTTCTTCTATATTTACTTAAGACGCATTACAGTATTTCGCTTATCGTCTGCTGTTTTCCGATTTGAAGTAAGGTAGAATTGACGAATTAGGTGTATAACATGCAAACGACTTACGTATGTACAATTGACGGTGGGAGTTTGTAAACCGGATTTGGGTCCTCACAACTTTTATGAATGTGATTTGTGTCGCATGGCCTACGGACATTATGGTTTCGAAATCGTTCAATATTCGACCGAACCAAGCATGGAAAAAGGATAAATAAACTACACAACGTCTGACACAAGGAGGATATGCATGGGTAAACACAAAACGCGGGTCGCTGAAGTTCGTGCCAGACAATCGTTTCGATAGCACCGGTTTACTACAATAAATTATATTGGGTGTGCATTCTTGGATTTTCGTATTTTTTCAAGTGCACGGCCGTGTCCACGACGATAGAATGTTGTTTATGTTTATTTTCTAGGACCATATTAGCTATCTGCAGTTCCAGTTCAAATAATAGCAAAAACAATATCGCATACTACCGCAATTCACTAGTCGTTAGTATCAGAATAGATAATTACTTGATTACTTGAAGCAGCGATGTCATCTGTCTGGTTCCATTAATCCTCCCTTCTACTTCGTTCCTATTGTAGAGCGGATGCCATCCTAAATCCTAAATCAACTATATCCGAGTTAAAGGACATTCTTGGATCCCTTCCTAAGAATCAGTAAACAGTCTATCCTCTAGCTAAAGAATCATGATATCCTAACGTTGCCCCTAACTTACTGATGCCATACACTGAGTTTCTAAGCAACATGGCAGTTCTTATACACTGAAACCCTTGCGACTAATCGCACTATTACATAATTTTCCTAAAAAATAAAAGTCACCGATGGTATGGGAGTACCAATATTAAGAAAAGGATGTTGTCACGGATTTTAAGAACCACTTTTAACCATGAAAGATTTCCTTGCAGACTAATATGCAAAGTGATGATATTTGAAAGATCTGTGAAAATGAATGCGATGATATCGATCATATAAGTTTGGGATGCAGTAAATGCAAAAGATAAATTGATAACCTAATTCAGAACCTCATCAAGATAACTTCAGTTGAATATCAACTTCTTATATAAAATCAATAATAGACATAATTTTAAATTTGCCTATGTAACCAAGCGATTTTCATATCTAAAATAATTAAGTTATTTTAGATATGAAAATCATAAATAAATCAATATTTCATTTTCACTTCAATGAATAAATAAATGTAGCTACCTACTTCGGTTACTAAGTGGGTATAAACCACAAAAGAAAAAATACAGAGCATCTCTAGCTATGGTAAAACTTTGGAAGATATGCTCTTCATCATCTTTGTTTTTTTCCTCAGATAATGTCTTACATCAGTACTTAACTAAATAAAGTTCACTTTCATACTTATATGTAGTTTACATTTACTTCTGTAACTAACTACTAAACTTCTGTAACTCTCAGACGTAAAAATATGAAAGAGTATACTCTCAATTTGTTACATTTAACTGCTATATCTTGTAGGGTAATCAAGGCAGTAAATTAACGCGGCAGAAAGCGCTGTAAAATAGAAATATAATAAACTTTTCCACGGGCAATGATAAAAAAAGTTCCTAAAATTGCTACGGAGTTATATAACCTTCTGATGAAACGAAAATTACCAGGCAAATATTTCTAATTAAAACTTAGTCTATTATACCTCGTCTCTGAGTCCAGTCTTTATTGCATTCATCTCCCCGTTCGTTAGTTTCTAAACTGTTGTTTATGAGAAAATATACGATGGTACCAAAGGTATTTTAACAAGCTGAAAATGAAAAGTCTTCAACCGCATTTCGCGGTAATGACAATATGGATTCCAACCGATTTTGTATCAAAATTAACTTTAATTGTGAAAACCTTCTAATGAAAATGTATGTATCATTCTTGTAGCTCTAGTAGAACAAGTCTAAAAGCGTTGCAATGTATGGATTACTTACTACATACGGATCTCCAAAGTAAATAAACTAGAATGAACAAAGAAAATGTTACTATGATAGTGAAAGAGCAAATAAAAAAAGTGAAACTATTTTCACCAAGAGAAGCTATAAATGAGCCGACATTATTCTAAATAGTGAAAAGGAAATGCCAATTAGCATATGAGCCATCATAAACAAAGCTATTTACACTAACCTCTTAAATTTGTTTTGGGTTACTCTGATACATAATTTATGTATGTGTTACTCCATGTATACGTTTATTTTCCTTTCATGTTTCTTGTTAATAGGAGGCGCAAACAAATCTATTAGTTCTTGTATTTTGTTGGAAAGTTCTGTAGTATTGCTGAGGAAGATTTTACTACCCAAATCGAAAAATAGCTTAATAGATTAATTATTTCTCAGATTCTATACGATTATATTCAACATTGAAATAGTTAGAAAATCAATTTTTCCCAGTACTAAATTTTCATTGAATTCAATATTTAATTTAACATCCTAGATACTATTCCTACAACGCAAACATTATATTTCTCCAGTACTTACTGATTACATCTGTCTGCAATATTTACAGCAACTGCTTGAAGTTTGTTTCCAAATTTCTGTGAAGTTATAATTGAAGATTTATCTTGTCTAAATTTATCTGTATATGTGATCGTTACAACGCTTAACATATCAAAATCACTTAATCAGCAGTTACAGTAATCACACGAAGTTAAAAGAAAATTGATTTCCAGTAATAAAATGGCGTTTTATTTCTCACGTATGTAAATAAGAAAGCAATATTGAGAAACGTTTGAAAATATTTTTATCGATTTTCGTATCCTTGGTACTGCTCCCGCTTTATTTATTTGTTTTTTCCGAGAAGAACTTTACCGTTTTCCTTTGGGATATACTTTCGCCTCCTGTATTAAATTTAAATTGAATGGATTCTAGATACAACAGTATACAAGGTATATACAGAAGGATGTTTATATTAGCAGCGGAAAGAAATTGGGAAGATACTATATGATCAATTAATGCAAATGCAGCAGGCACTGGAATTGATTAAAAACTCTACGGTAAACTGAGATATGCCATCTCAGTTTATTGGAACTTCTTCTTTGTATTTAAGTTAAATATTGATGGTATTTTGTACATGAACTTTTTGCGTTAATTTCAAATATTGAGGAAAAGAATTTATTTATGTATATCATTAGTTTATTTTATCCTCCTAAATCTTCCTTTACTTCCATCAGTTTCTTTCTATTGGTGCCCTTTGTCTTAAAACCCACTTCTTTCTCGACAACTATTCAGTTGAAGGTGAAGTTTGTGCAATTGCCGCAAACTTATGAGTGGGGCTCGTATGATTACTTGAACTCCTGCTGGTATTTGGTACATTATCTTTATCATAGTGCAAGTTGGTGTAACAGTTCTTGCAGGTATTGTTTCTTATTGTGTTTTAGGCATTGGTAAACAATATACAGGTTACAAACTAACTTCTTATATACAATTTCCTATGAATAGAATGACTTTTATATATGCATCTGCCGGCAGGTCTGAGGTATCTAAGTGCACAGCATTGCTAGTGTGTAACAATTTTCTGGACAATCTCCTGTCGGCCCATCATAAATGCAACGTCTCTCCGGTTATCTATACTTTTCAGTACAACGAACCATGTGCCATACCTGATAAAATATCGTGTGTATCTGTCAGCAGTATTTTGCACTCTAGGAGCAGTTGTTGGATCATTTATGCTGCCTGGAACCAGTTTCAAAAAAAAAACTTCATTATTTTTATAAGAGACTACGCGCGTACAGAACTACTAACACGTTTCAATCAATCCTTGTTTTTTGTATACATAGTGTTCAAACATTAGGAGATTATACAAACTATGCACTTGATCAACTACCTAGATGATTTTGGAAGATGTGATGATATTTATCCCCGGCAATTTATTCTTTTGCTACAATACATAGCCTGTATTCAATTAAATATAATTCACTTGCAGCACTCAGTTGGGATTAATAACATTGTTTTCATCTCTGCTAATCATTTTAGTCATCATTCAATTCTTTATTTATGTAAGCGAGTCGTTCCTGATTCCGAAGAGGATTCGGAACTCTTTTAACCGGAAAAGAAATTTAATCAATATCAGAAGATACGTATGCCACTATAAATGTCTTATTGGCAGTAAAATACTAAGACTTGCTAATCATCAAATACGTGAAGAAAGGAAAGAAACCTTTGACGATACTTACCTTATTTATTCTAATTGGCGCCACTATTCCAATAACCGCCGCAACAAAAGAATACCGAATGAAATAAACGCCGCGGCGCCTATTAGAATAAATACGGTATATTAGACTGAAACGCTTGCAAGAATAATCAAGTTGACTCCTTAATATACCTTGTTTTTATATACATATAATATGAGATATGATATCCTCTTTTTTAAAATTTTAAATGTAAAATATATTTGTATTTATTGTAATGAAATATATCAATAATAACTGCAATACAATTAAATAACGATTGAAATTGTATTTCTTATTTTATGGCGCATCCACCATAATTACAAAATAACCCTATACAAGCTTTTTCAATAATACGTTTTTACAGTTTGAACATCCCCAATAATTTTAATCATGACCTAAAGGTTAATGTCCTTATTTGTACTTACTTTTTTTCCAATAGGAATTTATCTATTGGGAAAACGTAATCTTTTTAAGAGCCACACAACACTTTGATCTCTTCCATTTATATTTGCAAGAACTATTCTTTTGAATACAACATGAATCCAGAGCTACACAAGTAATCTTTCAAGTACCCAAATAATCCATAAATTGCGTTCAAGTTACTAGTGCTGTTACAGTGATAAATATGAATGCAAAGCTTTCAAATCATAAAAATCTGCTACAATGCTTACAGAAGTTTAATTCTAGACAAGTAAACATTCGTTGAAGTATAGGCTGTGTTAAGTATTAAACAATTAAATCTGAGCAGAAATATAATAACATAAAATCTCCTGAAACAGGAGACCTTGCCACTTAATGCCTTACCACTTCAATGAGTAAATGATTCCAAATAAGTGTTTCGGCAAATAAGTGCCGATCCTCATTTTTCTTCTAAGATACGTTGCAAATTGTAACTAGACTAGGTCTGTCTAACAATATTTCGCTAATCTCTAAACTTAGTGTTCGATAGATGAACGTCCAGTGACGCACTCCACATTACACTAATCACGTTTTTCATGTGATAGTCATACACTAGGGATAATCCTTAGGCATTTTCACTGTAACTAACTAATTCGGACGGTTTTAGTCTTCTTAGCCACCGAACAAGTCCGTTGTTTTGGAGTAGCGAAATTACTTCGACATTTTCGTGGCTTTCCAGCCTCTTATAGTGGTTGCCTGCAAACCTCTTTATCTCATCTACAACCATAGGCATCTTCAGGTCTCGATGAATGTACCACGGCGTATTGACGATGCTACGAAGTACCTTGTTTTTGAATGTCTGAATGACTTTTATGTTTGATTTCTTGATGCAACCCCAAAGTTGGATGCCCTAAGCCCGCACTGGCTTAAGTATCTGCTTTTTAAAGAAGCAGTTTGGTGTGAATTGACAACTCAAAGTGGCGTCCAAGAAGCCAGTGCACTTTCTTGAATTTGAATCCCAGGTTTTCACATTTTTTCTTCACATGTTTCCTCCACTATAGCTTGGCGTGTCCAAATACTTGGCTTCGTTGATATGTGGGATAGTTTGCTGGTTGACTATCAGTGGTACGTAGTCGTACTTCTTATTTGTGAAATTGACGTCTATCGACTTCCCCCAATTTAACTTGATGCGCCATTCCTTTGCCTAATTGGTGGCATTGTTGGCAACTCTTTGCAGTTTGTTTGTGGCTGACTGGATGTCTTTACCACTGGAGAAAAGAGCAGGATCATCCGCAAACGTTGCCGTAACAACTCCTTCGCTCTGTGGGATATCGTAGGTGTACAATAGGTAGAGTACAGATCCAAGGACACTGCCCTGTGGCACGCCCGCAGATATATTTTTCAGTTCAGAGTATTATTCACCATGTTTGACTCTAAAGTGCCGGATAGTAATATAGACATGGCTCATTTGTTATCGCAAATATTTGTCTAGTTCGTATTTCAGACCATGATGCCACACTCTGTCAAATGCTTGGGCGATGTCAAGAAATAACGTCGCGCAGAGAAAAAAAAATAGAAACTACAAAAGAAAAAAGTGGGAGACATATTATCTCTGGCCAAGGTAAAACCTTGGAAGATATGTTCTTCACCAGATCACCGGTGGAATAACATTACCTATCTTTATTTACTCATTGAAGTGGTAAGGGTATGTTTTAATTCGAAAAACTTTAATGTACGAAAAGCATTTTTGTAAATTATGACGAAGAGAAAGCTATAATGATTTTATGAACAATGTGATAATCTTTTAGTGTGGCTTCATGTATTTCAGAAACCTTTTGATTACTACACATATAATATACATACATGAAATTTACTTAAATTGACGTTTTCATGCAAAAATTACAATTCCGTTTAAACCTAACTTTTGCTTTAATACCCATTCGCTTTGTTTAAATGTGTATGAATATGCATGTGACGAAACAGCTGCGCTAGCGTGGAAGTGAAAGTTCAATCTTTGGCGCGGAAAACTAACAAAGGAACAGAAACCAGCGCACACATCTCTATATGTGTATACATATATTCGTGTATCTCACGTATGTATATGGAAGTATTATCAACGTCGATCCACTTCTACTTGTAAACTACTCAAAGGTCAATGTTAATGGCCCGCGCGCTCTTTATTTCTCCTATTTTTCCGCCAACAAGTCCGCTCCATGTTGTCGGAAAGCATCCGGTGTTGCTCGCTTGCCTGTTCGGTCATTTACTTGTAGTTGAGTCACGCGATGCATTTTAATATAGCATCCGAGTTTACAATAGCTTAAGGTTAACGTCTGTCGACGGTATCCAGTCAATTCAATTGTAATACAACGGGACGGAAAATGAATTATTGTATCGGTTAAGTAAACAGTGGAAGATTTATTACCAGCGCAGAAAGCAATATATGTAGAAGGCTCCCATTAGATAAAGGTGCAATCAGGGATGTTTATCGGCGATCAAATCTTTTAAACAGATTGAAATTGTTTATCAATATCCTGTCGAATCAATATCTAACGTTAAATACAAGTAACTGTCCATCGTTGGTCATGAAAGATGAATAAAGTATACAGATGAACTAATATGTATATATACTAATAATGGTCGGTGAAATGATCATTCTTCTATAATTGTGGAAATGTAAATTAGTGAATACTCATACGAATGATTTCATCGTTCGAACAATCTTTCACAAAAGGTAAAATAATTATCGCTCGAACGAGTTTGTCTTAACGAACGCTTTCATATTTAGATTTGTAATGAGATCTACTCACAATAGGACACGTACACTTAATGCACTGTGCAACACACAGGAGGATAGTGTACAACAAATCTTGAATTGAATACTAAATGGGGAGACGATCTACATTTGAATTATTCTGGGGCACTTCCGCAAATTGAATGCTGTCCAGTTTTCCTAATTCACTGGTTATGAAAATGTATCTATCTGACATTGAAAAGCCCCATATTTCACCAAACTTTGTCATTATATGAAAATGCTGTCCGAAAGTTTATAAAAGAGGATAATACCTTGACTAAAAGTATTGAATTCTGAACAAAATTTGTTTTAAATATTTAGTCATCGAATGCATGTAATCTTACGTCTAGAGTGGTTCATTTTTACAATATATGACTAACGACAGAGATATTTATATTACTATTTATGACTTTTTACTTGGAAATTTAAAATTATATTTTCTTCATATACATTAATGAAGATATATGTATGCATATGTGGTAGCCTTCGAATTTCTAGAAAATGTTTGTAGCTCTTGAATGCTATCATTTTCTTAAGATATGCGGTGATAATCTCCTGGACGCTTTTACATTTATACAATGATTCAATATTTTTATTATACCGCACACATAAATCACAGTATCATTTATTGGTAATTAGTGTAAAACACAAAAAGCTGATTGGTAGTACAGAAGATGAAAAGTGTAAATTGTGAGCAAATTCTTGAATTATATCTCCAGATCTTTGTGCAGTATATGAACCCCTTAACATGTGATGAAAATATTTTCCGAAGTACAGGTAGAAGCAGCCATCGCAGCATATGTATCATGCTTATATCAAGTCCCTCTATTGGCTTATGGAATTATATCATGGGGCAATTCCTTCGATGCAAACAGAATTTATTATTCTGCAAAAGCATTGGGGCTGTTTAGTTGATGCGTATATTTGAATCGCGCGCCACTCATAACGGCTGTTCGTTTGAATAATTCGATTGCGCGCCTCCCAGAAGGCCTTGAATTTTTTAGCTACCCGCGCAGGTAGCAGTTTTTCCAGCCCTTTTTTGTAACACACAAGTTAAGAGTCGTTCGACAAAGCAACACATTATTTGTATATCTCATTAAATCTAAATCATCACAAACAGTTTTGTAAATTGTTATTGTTTAAACAATAAATCAACCAGAAATATACAGTCCAGATCCACGCATTTTTATTGGAATTTTGAAGATCACACATAACTCAAAACAGGGGTCATCTTCAACCTGAAAAAAAGGGAACATGTAGAGATACATTTTGAAAACCTTACCTGTTTGTATTTATATTTATATGAATATGCGTGCTTCGCAAAGAAACATTGTAAAAAACTCTTGGTGCAATATGAAACGGGTCATTGATATAACACCCGTACGTATAAAAAATCCGTCTTACGGCTACGGTAGACTACATATGCCCAGGTTCCAAGAAGTGACATTATACGAATTTTAAAGATATATAGCAAAATTGCCAGCCAATGTAAAGATAAGCGAATAAGGACATTTAAAACTGTGATCAAGAAACATCTCGTCGAAGTGTGTATCTATTCAATTGATGAGTTTCTTTCGTTTTTGATCGAGGCTTTTGTATTAAGCGATAACTTCTGACCAAGCAAATACTCAAAACTACTTGGAGTTACCATGGTGTGCTGAAGGTCTTAAATGGATAAACCATATAGACAATTGGCCAAGATATGCTATACCTTATGAGGCATGTAACTTGAAAAGGCCGTGTCACACTCACTACTTCTCAGGTATTGCTGACAATCTTGTATTTTTAATTCTGAAGCGGGCATTGCCTATTGTATTTGAGCATCCGTATCATGAATCTTAAAAAGACACTTTTAGTGTTAATAATACCTTTTGTATATTCTTAAAGTACTGTATTTTGTCTTTAAATATGAGTCGGAGTTTTTTCTGACATCTGACATACTTACCCACACGACAAAATAATTACTTAATACTTTCAGTACGCGAGCCGTTATTATTTCAGGAGAACAGCGTGAACAGTGTGTTTATTTCAGACGAACTTAACTTATTTGGGAGGCAAGTTCTTCAATAGGTTATCGAAACATTTAAAATTTTCTAATAATCTGCATAATTTTAAAAGTTATCTACTGGAGCCATCCTATCATTCCCATAATTTCGACTACTTCTAGGAGTTTTAGTATATTATACTACATCACCTAGATGCTAATTCTCCCCCCATATGCTCAAGGTTAAATCTGCCAAATTTATCTTTGTTAAATACACACACTCTACACTATACGCAGTAAAGCATCTAGCGCAGGTAGCATTATAACATTAATGTGCTTAAAATTCCTGGCGTAACTTCATCGATATACACAACCAATTTTCTTAATATCCATCTGCTCCAATTCTGCATAAACTCTCCTACAAGATTTAATTAATGTAGGATATCCGGGAGTTATGTACGTCGTCTTTGCGATCCCTAGTTAATTTGAACGTAATTTAATTAATTACATACTACCAAAATCAGTCTTGCAAATGATATGTAGGTACATATTTGCTCTATTACGGGCACACATCGAATTTATGGGTGTTTTGGGTGGGCAGTAACTAAGATAGTAATGCTTCGTAGGACTTCGTTGTTTCCCTGTTGTTAGAGAGGGAGGGGAGAGAGAGAGCGAGAGAGATCTTAGCTACTATCCACCCAAAACGTTATCACCAGGGACTGCTGTCTGTTATTCTTTTTTTAATACATTGAACTTATCTAATGCACATATATAAATGGGGAGTGCAATGTTTATTTCAATTGTATGTAGTTGTACACGCAACAGTAGTTATTTAAAAAATCCAGACATGCATCAACTATTTTTAGCTGTCTGCAGCGAATAACAAAGATTTTATCACATCCGGTGAAATTAGATTTCGTTTGTTGTATACACAAACGTTCCAAACGAGATTTATAATTGCCCCAAAAGCTTGTCGTGTTATTTTTTTTCCAGCGCACACTACAAATACAACATACATACATAGATGTGGTAACAGTCCACGATGATTTAAATTATTGTTAACGTCCCGGTTGTTCCATTGTCCTGCTCCCAATATATAATTTTCTGTCAGTTTCTATTCTATATGTTCTGCGAAAAAGCACATTAAATACAATTTTTACTCCATGGAAATAATGTGAAGATATACACATACATATATACACACGTGCATACACGCCGTCCAAAACTGGATACTAAAAATCATGTATGTATGTAGTAAACTGTTGTAAGTTAGCAAACAACACTTTTTATGGTCCAAACTAGAATAAACAAGGTGGTTTATTAATTTGGGTACGTGGAAGAAAGAACAAGTTCTGGAATAAATATTCATATCACTGTTGTTTATCTTACGTACCGTCTGACTCAAAATATAGGATTTGTAATTTTAATAAAATATCAATAACGATAACGGAATGGAGAATTGTGTTGCATGGGGTTCGCCAAGGTTCCATTCTTGATCCTTTGCTTTTCTTATTGTATATTAACGATCTACCGGAAGTAGTGCCTGACATTGTGATTTTATTTGCGGATGACACAACTATGATAACGCGAAGAAAAAACTATTCGGACTTGGAAAATGACTTGAACAATAATTTATCAGTTATACAGGATTGGTTTATATATCACAATCTCAAATTGAATACTAACAAAACCAGATTGCTAAATTTCACAAATAGAGAGCAAACAATTAATGTTAAATATAATGAGGATACTCTCTCCTGTTTGGACAGTGCGCTTTTCCTGGACTGGAGACTGGATCCTGGACTGTCGTGGAGATCTCACGCTGAATACGTAGCTGGAAAATTGTGCAGCGACAGTCACCTGTTGAGGGTCATCTCCCGTAGTGTCGATTTGGAGGTCGCAATGACTGCCTATTATGCAAATGTTTTTTCTCACCGGAGATATGGTGTTATTTTCTGGGGTAATTCGGTTGATGCTGGGAGGATCTTCATACTACAAAAGGCCTGCCTAAGATCTATTTTTAATATTAATCGGCGTGATACATGCAAGGATATTTTTCGAAG
>JARFOC010093935.1:0-13237 GCA_031763485.1 Osmoderma eremita | reverse complement strand
TCAACGCAGTAAAGCTTTGTTTTCACATAATATTTTTAAATGAATATTTGTCGGCCTCTGATTGGTTGAACCCTTCGACAATCCAGGTAATTTTGCAAGTCTTCTTCGGGAGAAAATTCCCAAAGCAAGGAGAGTTCCCTTCTGGAGTTCGTTTCGGCCATTCGCGACAACAAGTGACTTCGTCTGATCGGAATGCGACAGCGGTTTTTCTCCACCGATCAGGACATCAATGAGTTCCTCTCTGTCCGCCCAGGACATCCAATGTTCGTCTCTGTCCGTCTGCGACAAGACAGCATCTCGTCTTCATCTGTCCAGATAAGACCCCGGAACTCACCTCTCCGTCTCTTCGAGACAGAACAAATCGTTCGTCTAAGTCAGATCACGACAAGACAGTGTTGTTTTCTTGTTATAAGTGCCATGCGGTACGAGTTAGGTGTTGCCTTCGCCGCTTCGAAGCCCATTCTTCAAGTCAGGAACTCCTAAGTCGCCCATCCAAGGCTCACGTACCCACACATGGTCAAACAGCTAAGTATTTCAAATCGTATCGTTCCAAATTCTTTTCATTCTAACTTTTCTATAACATCAACAACAGAGGTGACCCCACTGTACTGTCGTAATCGCGATTAACTTAGGGCGCATACCTTGTTCATTCATGTCGTTTATTATTCATTATCTACTTGATAATTTTTAAATTCATAACGTTTTTTTTTTGAACAAATATACTTTTTTAGGGACACTTCTGTTGTTTTACTATATTAAGTTACCAGATTCCTCAACCTTTGTTTCCAAATTACATTATAAATGATTACTTGATGTTAGGCATGTTTTATCGCGTTTGTATTTTATTATTTCACACATAAGTAATACTAATTCAAACCGAAATTATTTAAAGCATTTTTTTTCCAACGATCATCTCATTTTTTTATTTTTTTGCCTAAACAAAAATCAATCCTCTCACCAATCCTCTTTTTTCAATAATTGTCGCCCTACTACGACTACTACGGCGAAATTTAATCATTGTTGATTGATCGTGAGGTCCATCTTATCATTTGTAATAGACTGTAACGCAAAAAAAGATACCGCACAAATACTTCAAAATATGTCACAAAGTAGCCCGACTTTACGGTACGTTATATCCGAACGCCCTAGTTCTGAAACTCAAAATTTTAATTTTATGACAAACAATAGCGTCCTCAGATATTATCACCCAATAAAGTCCCAAATTTCTCGCGTTATTAAATCCATACCCCACCACAATCCCCCAATCCCCTTCTGTATATTGCAGTAAACACAATAAAAAAGAGCATTCGATGTATATATAGCAATAAAACTTCACGTTATTAATCCCATCATTACAGACGGGGTGGAGTATATCGCCGAAAATCATTACTACCGTCATTAATAGATCGTACAACCCCACACTACCGGACGGACGAGGGTAGATCTGGTAGAAACAACCCTCCCCCCACTAAACGCAAGTGAATCACGTTATTCTGGCAGGAGACTGTGAGGCATCAACTGGTTCCTGCGGGTGGCTTGGCTTATCTGTCTCGAACTCCTTCCGACGAAGCACGAAATCTAGTTCCGGCCCGCACGGAAAGAGGGGGTCAGGAAATTTTCCCCCAAAGACGAACGGGGTTTAATGCCGTAGAATATCAGAATTTTATTACTACCTCCTCTATACCCTCGGAGAGAGGCGACGAACTAGACTTTAATACCAGTTTTTGATTGACGTAAGGTGTGAGGTTAGCTGGTGGAAGTACATATACTAACACCAATTTTGTAGGAACGGAAAACAAGAATATACGCGGCGGAAATAAACGAAGAAGGAAAATCGAGTTGTTGTACGGGGATATCCTACACCCTTTTTGACGAGTGGGTGGGTCGGATACGGTGTGGTTTACGTGGGGAGGCAATCTATATTGATTTTATTGACGGATTAGAGAAGACGACCTGGTGTTTCGCTATGTCTGGTAAGAGGGGGTGAGTTGACGGGGAGGGGAGACTATCGGAACTTTACTAGATGTGTTTTACGATCGTAGAATTCGAGTTCCAGTCGGAGGAACCTAGTGGTACTTGACGTTTTACAATTGTACACATATACAGCGAGGGTCATCCAAATTCGTGGGTAGAAGAACGATTTGTATTTTTTAGATTTCAGTTGGCCAAGTAATAATTCCGTTAGATGATTCAAGCATACAAGGGAAAATCCGGATTAAGTATCACTAGTTAATGGCAGTAGTTGGACTGGAGGCATGGGCTACTGACTCCAATCCTTAGGAGAGGGAATCCGCCCAAATGCCACAACTACCGAGGAATTATGAAACAAACTATTTACATCGTTAGTTGGAACGTGGCTATGAAAATACACGGAAGAGAAAATGGGTCAGCAAGGTTTTAGAAAAGGCATATCGACCAACAGGCGTATTCCACGTCATGTCACAAACAATTGCAAAGTGTTATAAACATGATATACAAGTACGATTGCGGCCACTGAAATGTGCACGAATTTTTTTTACAGTTTGATTTGTACTTTAAGTAATAGGCGTCCTTTAAACGTCATTAAAATTTCGATATTATTTGTTTATGTCAAAAATTTTTGTCAGAAAAAACTGTGTTTTTTGAAAAATGCCAAGACACCTTTCGGGAGAGTAAACAGCCGTAGCCATTTTTATAGACCAAGAAATCATATATTTGAGGAAAATTACACTCATTCGACAGTAAGTTCTGGTCGCTTTTCGGTTAATTTTTGAGGATGGATAAGTGTTCATGGACCTGGATGCTGACAAATAGATGGACGTTTAACGGGGGAACACTATAAAGAAATATTGGAAAATGTTAGGTTACCATCCGTGAGGACTACTTTTCCCAACAATTTCGTTTTTCAACAGACAAGAAAAATAATTTAATTTTGAGCTTAAAAATAAAATTACACTTCTTTCTGTCTCGGGACAATTGCCCAGTTCACACTGCAAGGATTGTAAGACAATGGATGGATGAAAATGCAATTGATTTACTACCTTGGCCTTCCAGAAGTCCGGATTTAAATCCGATTGAAAACATCTGGGGAAATATGACAAAAAAATATATTTTGCAGATTTTAGGCCGATAAATGCGGAGGAACTTCAGGACACTGTTGAAAATGCTTAGGAGAACCTTATGGAGGAATATGACATGGGGACACTAATTTTGTCTATGAGAAGACGGCTAGAAGTTGTGATTGAAGCTAACGGTGCTGTTATTAAAGTTATTAAAAAAACGTTGTTTTTTAAGATTCAAGAATTGCTTGGTTTCTACTTTTTTGAATAAACTTTTTTTTAAACTAATTTCAATTTAGAATACCGTCTAATAGATTTATTACCATTTTGTTATATTTGATATATATATTACAAAATAAAAAAAAATTGCTCCCTTCACGAAAGTCACTGGATAAAACCAAATTCAATCTACGGAAAAATAGGGAAATTTGTCTCAAGTATCGTGCACATTTCGGTGGCCGCAATTGTACATATAGTATGGTAGTATACCGCAATTGCTAACGCATCTGCTAACCTATTTTCTGCTACACAAATTGAGAGTTCTCCATTTGAAACTTGTGATATCTACTCAACCAAGTTACCTTTCACTATCTTGCCTGTTACTGAGGATGAATTGATTGGAATTATGGTTAAGTTTTCCTGCAACTTTGTAGCTGGAGATGATTCCGTTCCTGCTGTTCTAGTGCATGATACTAGGATATGCTCTTGCCAGATCTTTGAGTTATATTATTAACCTATCCATAAGGTCTAGGACTTTTCCTGATACATGAAAGAGGGCTGTAATTAGCTCTGTTTTCAAGAAAGTGGATGAGGCTTCTCTAAGGAACTACAGACCGATAACTATTTTGTGGAATTCTCCGAAGGTGTTTGAACAGGTCATTTACTCCTCCTTGATGTTTAGCATACACAGATATATATCTCCTCACCAGCATGGTTTTCTACCTGCTAGATCTATGACGACCAATACATTAGTGAATGTTTGGACAGGCAGGGTCAGGTAGATATCATTTATACTGATTTATCCGCCGCTTTTGACACAACTGATCACGGGTTGCTGCAAAAAAAACTGAATGCTTTAGGTATGAGTTCGATTTTCTGTAGACTTATTATATCTTATTTCAGTAATAGATTGAATTATGTACACTATAATGGCTTTCGCTCACTTGAATTTGGTTCCCGATCCGGTGTACCTCAAGGGTCAAATCTTGGGCCGCTGCTTTTTACTGCTTACATCAATGACCTCCTTGAATCTAGTATTAGCATATGTTGACGATAAAGTTATATTCATCAATTTCTTCAGTTCACGATACAGATTTCTTGCAAGACAATCTGAACGCCTTAGTTGATTGGTGTGTTTCCAACAAATTAAAGGTTAATGTTTCTAAATCTTGCTCAATTTCTTATACTCGTAAACGTAACACATTTCCTTGCACCTACTGATTACTACTTACTTTATTTACTGGTATCATATCTAAAAGCAATACCTTCTTTGATCTCGGAATTCTCTTTGACAACCAACTTCGGTTTACTTCGCATATTGAAAAATTATGCTTATCTGCTTCGAAAAAGCTCGGATTTATTATGTGTGTTTCTAAATATTTCCATGATTTAACTGTTTTAAAATCTTTGTTTTTTGCGTTCGTTGTGATCGGTTTAGAGGTTTAGAGTATGCGGCTGTGGTGTGGTCTCCGTATTATCTTTGTCATCGCCTTTCGATTGAGCGCATTCAACGTAAGTTTCTGAAATTGCTGTCATTTAAAGTTGATAGAACTTATCCTCCTCGGAGTATTGACTATGACGGCCTGCTTCTGAAACACACCATGAATTCACTAACTTCTCGACGCCAAGCACACGAAAGTAGATTTGCGTGGATGCTGTTGCATTGATTGATTGACTGTCCACTACTGCTGTCCAAACTGCAATTAAATGTGCCTCGTCAGTCATCGAGATTTGCAGCGTCTTTTTCCATCCCTGCCTCCAGAACCAACGTTTTATTTAATGCTCCTGTTTCGCGTATTAGTCGGTGTGCTAATATACACTTTGAGGACGTTTTTATTTAAATGTATTAAGAGTGAATGCATTTTGTTTTATTATTGCTCTTTGTAAATTTTCTTATTGTTCTTATACATATCTTCATTTATTTTTTTCTATGTAAAATTTTCTTTGATGTATGTTTATAATACGCCGTGTTCATGTATACATTTCTTTAATTGCTTGTTACTTGATTTACCGTGTAAAAGGATCTTATGTTGGGTAATTAAATAAATAAATAAATATCCTTTTTGTTGATTTCAAACAAGCATTCCATAACATAGCCAAGTACAAACTATTAACAGACATGAAAGATATGGAAGTACCAACAAACTCGATAACATTTGTAAGAATTAGAGTAGAGAAGTTACAAGTAAAAATAAGATCACATAAGGAAGGGTGTGGACCAGGAGACGCACTGTCCAACTTGCTATTTAACATAACCACGGAAAGAATGGTTTAAGGGAATTAAAGGAACCAGCGCACGAAGACGTCTACAACTGCTAGCGGACGATATAGCATTAATACTGAGAGATCAAAGGAGTCTGATACAAACACTGGCAACCTAGAAGAGAGAAGGGTTTGGAAATTAACAGATCAAGTAAATCACATAAAACATCTGTTGACAACTTTTGCAAAAGTATAGCACCTGGATACCTGAGAATTACTATCGATGGGAAGAATGAGAGAAACGTGGAAATAGAAGAACGCGCTAAGGCGTGAAATATAAGCTATTAAAAACATCAGAAGATAACCGTAACATTAGGATAAACATGAAAATTTATAAATCATCAATAAGACCGGTAGTAACATATGCGACTGGAACAACGTGCCTCACAAGAAGAAATGAAGAAGGTTTGAGGGTATTTGAAAGGAAAGTGTTAAGAAAAATCCTAGGGCCTAGGTATACAGACGGAGAATATAGACAGCTCGTGGATTATGAATTAGAAGGGATAATGGGACCAGAGGACATGGTAAAAATTATTAAAGCATAGGAGGTTTTAGGATGATTTGAGCCCATTCAAAGGAGGGAACATAGCATAGAAAATTACTGAACGCAAACCAGAGGAAGATCGACCTAGGGGGAAACCAAAATCAAGATGGCAAGATTAACTGCAAGCAGACATAAAAAATTTGGGAGTGGAAAATTGGCGGGAGGGAGGGGGAGAAATGGAGAGCTCCCACGCGAGATCCGAAGAAGAATAAAAACCTCGCGTAAAAAGAAAACGCAAGCGAAGTGATTCATCGCATAAACAAGAGTCAGCTTCAATTCCGTCAGGTATGTTTTCCTATATATATTTTAGAGAATTCTTGTTAATCTTGAGATATCTTACTGTGGAAGAAATTACACAATCCTATTCGTCTGCTGTTGTCTACCACCTTCCCCCAAGCATTTTGCAGTATGAGACTATTTCTCATTTCATTAATTTTCTCTATAATTCTATCTTGCATTGGTACTTATATAAAATTTTAAAAAAGGCTATAAAAAATGGAAGATCACAAGATCTTGGAGGAAAGTCATGTTCGCTGTTCAAACTCATTAAATGATTTTCAAATACTCGGTCATAAGCAAAATAAGTTTACGTGTCCTTTTTCCAAAAAAAAGGCATCGTATTGAATGAACTGAATTTATTCCATGTTAGCGACAATGTATGTATCTTTCCGCAAAACTTACCTGTGGAAATATATGAGGATATCAGCTCTGTCATCGTCCACTCTTGTAAACGTCAACCTGGAATTTTGCGCCCACACATCCAAAGCTCTGTCGAATATCCTCTCGGCTTCGTTCAAGTTTATGCCGCTCGCACTTTTCGTTCGCAAACTGTAATGCAACAGAAAGAAAAATAAGTAACAAAATTACATTTTCAAACAAAACAAACAAATATATTTGTAGTCAACATCTTCAATTTTTTTTTATTTCTTTATTTATTTATGGTCTCAATCCTTCTAAATTCGTTAAGAAAAACAGTTTTTATATGCCCGAGTAAACCGGCGTATTTTCTCAGTTCAAATCGATAAAGTAGGGAGCTGCTGGCCGCGTTCTTCGGGTTTGAAAATTCTTCGCACGAAATCGCGAAATCTCATCTTACGTCGCGGGAGATAGCTGGGTGTATATTTTGACATCTCCCTGACACGTTCGGAATCAAAATATTTGCTTAATTAGGTGTTCGGGAGGACTGGCGCCTGTCTGGAGGCGAGGAAAAGGAATGGCGTTGTGAAAGTTGTTTGTCGCCAATCAGTAAATACCTATGTGTAGATGCAAATGCGAAGAAGAAGTTTGTGCCTTTGAATATGTTGGAAAAGTAAAAATAATATTGTAGAATAGATAAATGAAAAGCTATTATTTGAAATACGTGTATTGTGCTTAAAATTTTTATTTGACGTATTAATAGTTCGGATTAGTTCGTAGATTGTAGTTTTAAGTAATAATTACGAAAATAATGGTCAAAAAGAGTTTTACTATACTATAAATTATGAACAATATAAAAAAGCATAAATATGGTTTATAATAAATGCTCAAAATGTAGGTCCCTTTGCTCTAAGCAGAATGTAGGTTTCGGAGGAGTGAAACTGAAATTTGCAGAAAATGTAAAATATCTAGGCGTCCTATTTGATAAGACATCAATCTGGAATCCGCATTTGGAGAAGGTATCCCAAAAGGCAAGGCTTTACCTATGGTCTTGTCACATGGTATTTGGAAAGCCTTGGGGGCTATCCCCAAAACTGGTCCACGAGCTTTATGTGACGGTAATACATCCGGTTATTTCCTATGGGGCAATAGCCTGGTGGCAGAAGGCGCAACAAGGTATGGTAACAGTAAAGCTCACATCTATACAGAGGACGACAAGTTTGGCAATATCTTCAACCCTGCCTTTGGGATAAGAAGCGATTCTGGATCTCCCGCCCCTACACATTGTGCTGGAAGAGGAGGAGGCCAGATTAATCACATTTCGTCTTTGGCACGCAGCGAATTAATCGCTGAGTACTCATGTGTCCATGACAAATCAGCTGCTGGATACGGTTATTTCCGACAGCATGCTGGGAATGCCAACTGATATACGCACGACCAATGATCGATACATTCTGCACTACCTCCTTTCCAAATAGAGAGGAGTGAAGATGTAACGAAACCAAACTGACGCAAGCAGACACCTGCTGGTTTACGGACGAGTAGAAAGCACAGCAGGGAGTTGACGCAGGAGTATTCTGTCGTAATTCGTGGATTGGAAAACACTACAATCACGAACAATACACGACGATTTTTGCTTGAAGGCTTGGCATTGAGATGTGTGCAAGAGAGATGTTCAATAAAAACCTTAAATACAAGTCAATTAAAATTTCAGTACAGTTACACTATTGAAAGCATTATAGACGCATAAATGCAACCCTAAACTGATCTGGAGCTGTAAAAACACTAAATACAAAAGGAACAGCAAACAAGCTATTTTAATCTAGGTACCTGGCCACTTCCTCATTCAAGATAATGAGATAGCAGACGTTCTTGTCAAAAGGGTGCTGTGGGATGTTTCCAGGGTCCAATTCGCCTTCAATAGCCAAACAACCAATTAGTCCCTAATCAAAACAGAAAATGCTCCAATATTGGACCAATTCTTTTGGTTTGGTAGTTGCGAAGGTATTTCACCAAATTATATCAGAACTGGAGAATTACTTGAACTTTCCCGTAAAAAGCTTAAAATCATTCTGTTTTTATAGATCACTGCGAACTCATAAAGCACCTACACGGAATCGGGCTATCTGATGAATGTATGGAGGGCGAAGAAACAGTAAAACATGTTGTTTGTCACTGATCAGGTATACAATCTTTGGAAAGGCGGCCACTTCCATAGCTGATCTGAAGAAGACCTCATTGAACTAGATCTTGAGTTAACTCAAGGCCCTGAACTTGTTGGATAAACTTTAGGATCACACCCACTCAACACTAGGCTCTAGAGATCGCGGTGGCTGGGACGAATTATCGAACAATAAAGTGTAATACTAATAATCATTTTGTGTTATTTTTGATTTAATAAACTAACATTCAAAATAAAATGTAATAATGATAACTTTTCATTTTGAATTTCAAAATCAGGGTTGTTACCATGAAACTTGATTCACATGGCCAACAACTCGCAAGGTATACTTATATATTACTAATATTTACATATTTTAAATTTCATAACTCCCCCACATATGTGGGACACTCAAAGGTTCTGCTTTAGGGCCACCGTTATTTCTTATTTTTGTCAATGATATTACAGATCACATAAAAATGTCTGGTCTATACCAATTATCTTAAAGTTTTCTGATCCACTACTTCCACCGATGATTGTGTATATTTGCAGGGATCTTGAAGCTATTCATAACTGGAGTAAATTAAACCATCTAAGTCTTAATATTAGCAAATGCAAAGTAATGCCATTTTCAGGTAATTTGGTCTCTTGCACTTACGATTATTCTATTAGTCATGAAAAGCAATTGTAGTAAAATCGATCTCTTTAATATCAGCCTCCCTTCATTAAAAATATATTTGAGTAGTATTTCTATATAATTTTACATTACATGGATTAGTCTATATGTCTAAAAAGTTTTTGATCAGTTTTCAGTTTCAGTTTTATTTTGACATATAGTTAAATTATCCTGTTATAAGCAGACTATTCACACACCCGCGCGCGCGCACGCACAAAAAAATTCTGAGAAATAACAAATCTCTGTTGTGGGTGTGGATTTAGTTCCTACGGCGAACAAATCTAAGGGGTTCATTCCTGTCTTTTAACTTCGCTTTTTTTCTCTCTCTTTTAAAAGTGGTTTTTAGAATGAAGGTAATCCCACAACAAAAGAAACCCCAACAAGTAAAAAATACACACCGAAATTCTCCCTTTATACAGCCTTCCGAGTCGTTTTCACGACATCACATCATAAGGGGTTACTGGCATGTAGTGTAAGAATGCCTTTGGTTCACTTCCTATACGAAACTGTTTCAATTCATTTAGAGATGATGTGTCATAGATAGATAATACCATTTTATGAATCAGCAATGTATAAACCGCGTCTAAACTTAAATGTTCGCAATTGCTGACTTCGTTATAATTGGAACTATAAAGTTGCTTAAATACAAAAATAATATTGTGAACAAAAAATTCTTAATACATATTGCTACTGTAAACCTAAAAATAAGCACTTTTTGAAAATTGTCAAAATAATGTACATATGTGCAAGTAGGTAATGATGGAATATTGTGGATTACATACAGGTTTACGTAGTAGCTGCTTTCTTGTGATTAAGAAAGTAACTGATAAATGTTTATAATTATGTTAGAGGTATATCTAATATGTAAGAAAAAACCAGTAAAAGCATTATAGTATAATCAAAATACATTTACGGAACGTCCAATACCACATCGGCGTTTGGATCGCTGGTGGCCAAATGTCAAATTATTTTGACAAAAGTAGTATTCTATTGCAGACACTGGGACTTAGAGATATCTTCATTAGATCTTCATTTAAAGGTAAATAATCACAGTTTTATTTTTATATTGTATACCATAAATCTCATTAAAGTAAGGGGACCTCTAATATAGAAGGAGCTTGTAAAAGCTATTGACAAAATCTTAGATGTAAATTCGATGAGCGATGAAATACAATCAGATGAAGATGAACATCGGAATAATTTGGAAAGTATACAATACAAATTTATTTATATTTATCTCAACATGAGATGGTTCAATCCAACCTTCATAACAGAGATTCTGATCATGGAAACAGAAGAAAACACCCAAGGGGTTGAACGTGATGGAGGTGGTAGTCATGGAAAAGCGGAATGTGAAAAAAAAATCATTTATTATACAAAAACTAAAAATAATGTGTAAAGGTCAATAAAGGGAGTAAACAGATAGATAAAAATAATAAGTAAAACAACATAATGACATTGATAACAATATATATTAAACTATACTGAATAAAGTTGAATAAACTAAATAGCCTTAAAACGAAAAATTTTAATAGAAAGAACGAGTAAATTGCATAATAAATTAACGACATAAAAAGTTTTCAATATTTAAAATTCAGATAAAGAATAAAAACTATTCTTGAACAAGTATGTTTTAAGGTTTTTGCGGAACATTTGAATATTGTCTACTAAATCTATTGATGGTACAATTTTATTATAAAATCTCATTTCCATGTTTATGGGGCCCGAAGTAGAGAGATGGGGAGTGTCTGTCGGTCTGTGCAATTGATCTTTTATTGCCGTGTCATGTGCATGTACTGCCGAATTAACTTAGAACTATGTCTGTTAGAGTGTATATAACAACAAACTTCGAGAATGTAAAGAGATGGTAAAGGTAATATTTTTAAAAGAGCAAATAAGGGTTTACAAGATTCCGATCTTCGAACTCTCACAATTGAACTAAGTACAATTTTTTGTACAATAAATACATGATGAGCACTGGGAGATGTTCCCCATAAAACAATATCATATTGAACCTGAGATGGACGAAAAAGGGAATCAGATCGAACGTACGCTCAATAATAATAATAAAAAAAAAAATTCTAAAAGTTAAATAGAAAACTACAATGCGAAATAACGAACTAACCGCAAAGACCAATGTTGCTCTGAGAACGAATGTTACATTCATTCCAGCTAATATTAGCTGATTTCGAACTGCCTCTCATTCAATTGTAGAACTACTAGTCCCATGTAATTTTCCACATGTTACTTTAAAAAACGATTTCTGCCAATATCCAGCACGTAAGTTCCAATTGAAAGTAGATAAATATATTTAAAAATATATAAACATACTTTTTGGATCACACAACACATCTAATTGTGTAGCAACAGGCGCCCTCACACACAAACAGCTGTTTCGGGCTACTAATCGCGCATGAGTGTACGACGGAGGGATGCTAGGGACTCTTTCGTAAAACTCCAGAGACATCTAACGCCTAGCAGCGGATTCATGGCGTAATCTCCAGGCGATAACTAAGTTACCAGCCATGGGCTGATAACTTAGTTATCGCCTGAAACTGCTTCGGGCTACTAAACCCTCATCAGTGTACGACGGAGAGATGCCTGTTGCCCGTTCGGTACGCCGTATTGTGAACTGCACGTTAGAATGACTCTTTCGTAAAATTCTAGAGGCATCTAACGCCAAGCAGGAGATTCATGGCGTAATCTCTAGCCGATATCAAAGTTACCAGTCGATGGACAGCCCGAAATAGCTGTCTGTGTGCGAGGGTGTTGCTACACAATCAGTTGTGTTGTGTGATCCAAAAAGTGTATTTATATATTTTTAAATTGCTTATTCTATACCTTCAAATAGATTTTTTAGGTTACGATAAATCACTAACATTTTGTAGATATTCAAGCAAAGCTAGATAATCGAACGATTTTTGAACGTCCGATTCAAAGGACCCTTGGGGTCTCAAAATGTGGCAAGAGTGGAATTTTATGCGATTTAATAATATATCAAGGGAAGACTACAGAGCTGCCTGAAATCTTGAAAGGAGTGTTAGGACTTGCGGGCGTTGTAGTACTGCAGTCAATGCGGAATGCGCAACTTTACTTAGACAATTTTTTTAAACATATAATGCGATACAATATTTTCGGAATCAATGAGTCTATTTCAAGTGCACAGCCCGTTTAGATAGGTTCAAGAAACACCCATTTGAGAGTGATAGGGATATGAGAAGAAAGGACGCGGAACAATGGAAGCGAAGATGTTGAAATTAGTATTACCAAATGGTATGTCAACACACTTTTGCACATTAGTTCCGATCAATATAAACAATGTATTTGTTACACGACCCCAGGTAGTAAAGGAATATAATGCTTATATGGGAGAAGTAGATAAACTTGATTTTCTTGTGGAAAGATCTTAAAAATGGTCGTTACGCATGTTCGCGCACGTAATAGATCTAATTTGTACAAACGTTAGAATATCGCCACAAAACACAGATGTTGGAGTAAATATAGCAAGGACTGTGGGGCAGCACGATTAATTAATTAATATTAATTAATTCGGGACGACACGTGTTTAGTAATTAAGAATAACAAGAATTGGTAATTAAGAATTGGTAATTAATTAATTAATAATTAGTAATTAAGAATAACAATAAATTAGAAATAGACATATACAGAAAAGAAACCAACACAGATAGATTCATAATGGC
>JARFOC010093924.1:0-13238 GCA_031763485.1 Osmoderma eremita | reverse complement strand
CCGGATTTGTCTCTACCTGCCATACTATTTATTCTAATAGTTCGTATAAACTGGAATGCGGAATAGGCCCTTTGTCTGAATCCATAACTTTGCTCTTA
The DNA here is from genome assembly GCA_031763485.1 of Osmoderma eremita. Classification (NCBI taxonomy): domain Eukaryota; kingdom Metazoa; phylum Arthropoda; class Insecta; order Coleoptera; family Scarabaeidae; genus Osmoderma; species Osmoderma eremita. The sequence continues at coordinate 13,140 of JARFOC010093924.1, read as the reverse complement.
ATCTTATGAATATAAATACTCTCATAACTGTCCAATTCTCTAAGATTAAGAACTTGTTTCACTAACCTACGGTTATCTGTTGACATGCCGTGACCTGTTTCCGTAATATGCTGGGCAACGCTAGACTTATCTGGTCTCCCTCCTGTAAAATGAGCTAAGTGCTCCTTAAAACGCATTAAAATTGGTCATCTTGTTTGCCATGTATGTATGTAATGCCAATTTTAAATTCAATTTAAGTTGCATTACGATCTATCGAGTAAGTTTAGTACCTATGCTGTGTTGGACATACTAAAACTTTTTCTCGAACTAATTGTTTGAGAGGCGAATGGATATGACGTCATATACTTGGGTAACGAAATGTAACCGAATCATAACTTTCCTATAGTAGGTAATTAGATGTGGTGTGTTTGGACCGTATAGGTTATGTCCATCGTAATTCTTGTTCACTGGAGTTTTGACGCGGCAATTGCTCTAACATACTAAAGCATAAACTTTGATATGTTGCAGTTAGCTCGCCAAACCTAGCTTTTTGTGTTTAGTATACTAGCAATAACAAAAATTTTAAATTCATTTCAAACTGACATATATCTTAATGTCGGGGATTTTATGCAAATTAGGATGAAAATGCGTATTTCCATAAAATGAATTCGCAAAATCTCCAGGTGTAAAAGAAACGGTAAGAGTTATATAGTAATAGCAACGAAAAAGAAGTTGAATGAAATAATGCAGTCAGAAGAATAAACTGAAGCTGTGAGGTCTACTTTCGACCAGATATTTGTAAGTGACGCATCCATTAAGTACAGGGTGGTGAATGATTTTATTTCAGACCACAGGGCGGTTCTTTTGCAAATATGTAAATTAACATATTCCTGAAAATTATATTTACAATTGGAATTAACCTTTTTGCTTACCAGACGGAATACAATAAACGCACTGTTCGGATTACTCCTGCCGCACAAAATTGTTAAATCTACTTACTTTTCAAACACAATAACCCACCAACCAACTTTAACAATCACGTACTGACTTCTACAATAGCAACTTACAAACTAAAGACTCTGAAGGAAAACAATAACATTAATCTACCCTACTCAACAAAAATATAGCCATTAGGAATATAATTACACTAAAAAGTACTGTCGGGTGGGTCCAGCCACCTGGTGATGAATCATTTTAGCTCGATGTGCGTTAACAAAATAATAATCGAGACAGGTCAATCTTTACAGATGAAATACGCACTAATAATAAAAATGAAGATAATGATTAAACAATAAGGAAACATCAATAAGACTACTAACAACTAAAGGAATTGTAATATAAATATCCAATTTAAAATACTCTATGTAAAGTTCTACAATTTTACACTCAGCGCCCTCTATTGGTTGAGTAACTCCTGGTTTACATGCTTTTTTGAACAGACCAAAGTTTGTGAAGAGTAGTGAAATTCATCGCTACGGTGTGAGGACTAGAAACCAGTTTAGGGTTCCTTTCTCTAGACTGGAAGTTTGTAAATTGTCTCCAAATTGTATGGACTTAAAATTATTTAACTCTCTGCCATCAAATTTAACTAAATGTGATGAGATGAACATGTAAATAATTTCAAAGATATGTTGAAATCTTATTTGACTGAAGTTTTTTATAGTTTAAACGAATATCTCAATTAATGTTTCATTCCTTTTTTGAGAAAACCCATACACCTGTGTCATCCGGGTCGATTATTTAAAAAAAAACAAAAACACGTTAGAGTGTTAAGCAGATAATTGGATTTTTCCGTCAATAATAACCAACATTGGACCGGGCTTGAATTGTACACTTATACATGATGATAAAGTAAGGAATACATTTTATAATCATTGTGTCTATTATGTCTGAGAAATTTGGTCGGAGACGTCAACTTATAATTGTAAAATGCTATATTCTGGCGCAAAAATATAACTGATGCCGCCATTATTGTTTGAGCAGCGACGTCATCATTCATTTTCATGTTCTTACTGTCTTTACGATGACTACATAAATAACATAATTTTTTTTTCAAAAAAACTACACATTTACTTACTAAGAATAAAATTTAATTCTTGACGATAACCTTAACTCAACCTTCGAATGTGTTACATCTGTTGAAGTAGACTCTTGATTTTAAATAACCCCATAGATAGAAATCTAAAGGATTTAAACCCGCCCATTCAATTGGTTCCCATCGCCCAAAGAAGATCCAGAAAGACGGATATCTTTCTGGAAGCCTTTCATTATGATACTGACGAACCTCAATGGCATGCCCCATCCTGCTGAAATCAAATACTCTGATGGGCTGTACCAGCATCTTCATTACTGGGAAAAAGGATAGCTGTCATTTAAAATGCGTGTGCACAGCCAATGTGATTTATTCTGTCTTAAAAGTAGGTTTGCTGATAAAAAGATTGTTGTGTAAAGTACCAAATTGTATATTCATCGTTTAGGAGTAGGGTCAATGCAAAAATACCTCAACACTGAAAAAACTGTTGAAAAAATCATATTACTAGCATTGTCTTTAGCTGGCGTGCAAACAAGTTAGCATAGCTCTGACAATGAAAGCTAATAATGTTGCTTTCTTATTTGAAATTTATCTAGTTTCAATTAAATAGAAACCATAAAATCAATTTATCGCACTTCAGAACTTAACCAAAGAATTTTAAAACACATTTCTTTAATCAATTCCCTAAATCACCTCCCAAAACTGCTCCCCTTCGAAAGAAACTATAGTTTGTTTTTAAACTAAGAGAAGCGAATGAGATAGCCACATTTACACCGCAAATATTCACAGATAAATCACTAGATCATTCTGGTGGCAAATTTGAAATTTTTGTAAAGCCTATAGTAAGACTACAATGTAGTTCACCCTTTGGCACTTATACATGTATTATGTGCAAATACCCCTTTGCGATGTCTACAATATTTCTACAAGAATTAAATCGGACGCGTAAAAACAATTAATTCTAGTCGATGTGTATGTAAATAGTAACGCAAAGCAATTAGTTTTAGTGCGAGCCAAAGTCCGTTTCCATGAATATTTATCCGTATATCGGACGGCGCGAGTGACATTGACGCGCGGCTAGTGGAAATATGCAAATGCGGCGCACGAATTTGAATAAGAAAATCATTCGGTTGGGGTGCATTATGCATGTCGAACGTTTAAAAATCCACCTATTCGCGCGCTATCTTTTTTTTCGCTAGCTGTAGAGATAGCGTCAACGCGCCCAGGTTCATGATGGCATTACTGCGTTTTTTTACAACGACATTAGTTGTTATCGGTACACGGTACGAGTTTTAGAAGCTTCCATATGTATTTAGTTATCGTCTGTGACGGATATTATGTTTTCAACACCTTTTTAAGCGTTAGAATGTTATAATTTTTGCACATAACACCCAACGATGTCTTTCGTGTATATTTTATGCTCAATTAAAGTCCTTATTCCTTTTGGAACTTTAGAAGTCTTTTAGAGCCTTATAGTGATCATAATATCAAAGACACACTCAGATATTTGGAGTCAATTAGTCGACTCGAGGGTAATTTAGTCGAGACACAATAACTTTGGTAAATCGCGTTGTTCGCTTGTTACTAATTTACGTTACTGCCGTGTTAAATTACTTGGAAATGTCTGGCTGTGGTTTAATAGCCTAAAGCAGGAATTGCTTAATTCGTTATAAATTCAACAGCTCTGAAATTTGAATAACTCAGATTTCTTTTTGGACATAAACAAGTTTTCTTATAGTAAAGTATGAAGTGCGAAAATAAAAATAACCTCAAAGGCATTCTAAAATATGTATTTATCCCAGGGAATATCTATTTACCATTGCTTGGAAACTCTTTTAAAATATGCGAGAGACGACTCCCAAAAACTAGAAGAAGTATGAACAATAGCGATGCAAGGATGCAAATAAAACAGCACCCAGGTTTGTTAACTTTCTGCGCATTCTGCTACCGAAATGCATGGTGTTTTTCTAACTCCATGCATCACTCTTTCTCATACCATAACCCAGTATGAGGCTACAAGAACGTCATACAAATTTGATAAAGCAACTTTGACAAAAATCACATTTTATATCTTCAACAAACTTGTTAGCCCACCCATAAGGTCAACAATGGTATGAGGTCAACAAAGATTCTTCATTGCAGCAGCAATTGCGTGAACTGAGAGAGATCCCCATAAGGATTACAAACGAGAAAGGATGTAAATTATGGAAGAACACGGAATGTGAACTTGCGGGGAGAAAAACTTAAAAAAGGTGTTGCACAAAATGAAGAAATTAGTAAGAAATATATTTTGCTCAATACAGCTTTCCAAAGGAGTTTTGGATGTTGACACTTCGAGTTTTTAGAATTCCAGTAAGCGAACTACGGGATTAGAACAAATCCTTGGTGATTCTGTAACCAGATATATAGGCAAACAAAGGACAAATTGTACTGACATTGAGTCAGTATACTAGTCGAATCCGAACATAAAGCCAAGAAGAAGAATGGAAGAATGCCCAAACGAATTCAACAATAAAAATTTTAAGAAAAAACTTCCCGAATCGGTCTGATGGAGTTGAAAAACTCAAGCATTTATGAGCAGATCAACCTAGACATGCAGTGCTTGGAGGAGCAGTTCCATGAGAAACTGCAGGAACTTACTTCGTTATTGGACAATCCTAATGCTTGTTATAAATACATTTATGTGGCCTAAAATCAATACTACAATGACACTGAATCGAAATTGAATACATTAGATTTTGAAGATTGCAAAAAATTCGTTCAGATTCACCACATATACAAGAGGGTCCTTATTTACTCATAGGGAGCCCTTAAAGATATTTTAACAAAGATAATACAGGATATTAATGATATTGAACCAATTCGCTTGATGAGTTATAAGGCCTATTTTATTTTTATTTTATTGTTCTTGATGTGATTATCATTGAAAACAGTACATACAAATTTTAGCTTTCACAATCGTTATCGATATGATACGGTGTTGTTATTAATGAAGCTTGCCAGATTTTGTTTTGTGTGCTAATTAAACCGAAATATTGTTGATGGAAATTATACGAGGGGATGTTGATAAGTACTTAGTCTACCATATCAATTCTCACATATTTCAACAGAAAATTTGATTTATTCAACATAACCTATTTACTACATTTATCGCTCCGTTTAAAAAATGCAAAAAGAGCATAGCTTTGGCAACTTTCTCGCGCCGTTTTCCCACTATTTTCTGACGTAGTTTAGTTAGTGACTCAATATATTATATGCTCCCGTGATAATTCCAAATAATCTATCAGAATTAATCCATCTGTATCCTAGAAAACTGAAGCACAGATCTTGTCAGACGATTTTTGATCATTGATTTTTTTTGCTTATGGAGAACTAGAATGCTTCCATTCTTTAGATGTCTCTTTAGTTCCTGGATCGTGTGTTGGACCCATGTTTCGTCCATGGTAACAAGCCGATCCAGAATGTATGAAAAATCTTCTTCGAAATGGCGGCAGATTTCCTCCGATGCCGTAACTCCAACACCCTCAGGCATTCAAGCATTTCGCAATCCATTTAGCCGAAAGGTTTGTCGTACCGAAGTCGTAATGTCCGATCTGAAATACATGTTCTAAGGAATTGTGCAATGCTTTTTCTGTATGTTTGAGTCCAATTCGGGGCGAAAATCGTATCATGGATTTATTATGTTTTAATCCTTTAGCAAGGTTTACTGTTTTAACTGTACAATAAGGTGAAGCAAATTTTATCTCTGTTTTTCCTTTCGTATTGTCGATATAAAAACTGCTACACATTTATATCCATCTACACGTACTCTGGCTTATTGCGAGACATTCCCAAAAGCCGATACAAAAGACTACCAAATTGGGCGAAGGCATTGTTAGCGTCGCATTAATGAATCTGTTCAGATCAAAAGGACCGAAAACCATGGAATTTCAATTATAAGTAATTAGCTCTCGTCGATTATATGCCGCAATTTCGGAAAGTACCATAACTTCTGCTCCGTTAAAAGAGCCTTAACCGTCAGTAATAATCTATGGGGAGATACCGCTCTCATTAACGGCAGGTTATGTTTGGTGTTTTCCGAGATACGACGCAAGAGCAATTTTCATATATGTTTATCTACAATGTACATATGTACGTATACATAACTTGTCTTCGGTGCCTTCAGTTGCAGTGTTAAGCAAATGCATCGGTTGGTAAACAAATGTAATAATTATATATAAACGACATATTTGTTTATTAAATATTGACCTTTCTTAACCTACATAGCTAAGTTCTATAAATTTGCTTTTTAAAACTGACCTCGCCTAGAAGTATTTTATAGTTTCTCTATTTTCGTTCTCTTTTTTAACTGTGCGTAGTATAATTTATTCCTCAATAGTTACTTATTTATTGACACTGAAATGCCATCATATTTCAAACTATAATTGTACTGTCGCCTAAGCAATGCAGTTATAATATGATAAAATTGAGCATTTGTGTTAATGAATATTCCCTATAATTAATATCAAAGCAATTATTGCAACTAACATTGGTAATGGTTAATTTAAAATAAATATGTTCACATGACACATTTTTCCGCTTATCTCTTTTTTTACTCATTGCGGTTTCTTATGGCAGTCAATAAGCGTTCCGTCGCCCATACAGCGTGTAGTTGAAATTCAATGGTTAGTGGGGTGCGGAGTATCGAAAAATTTAATTCGTTCGCTTGATAGTTTAAAATTTACTTCATTCGCGAATTTTATTATTTAATTCTCTTACAAATAAAATTCGATTTACCAATTTATCGGAAACGATTTGTTAGGGAATTAAACTCCAAAATTTTACTATGAAAATTTAAGCTTTAAACATGTTTGAAAAAAATAAAGACAAGGGACCCCCCTTGTAAAAGTCTTAACAATGTTTGAAAAAAATAATAAAAACATCTAAAAAGGGGGGCCCCCTTGAAAATGCAAGTCTTAAAAATATTTGAAAAAAATAATAAAAATATTTATACAGGGGGCCCCCTTGAAAATTTAAATCTTTAAAATGTTCGAAAGAAAATTATAAAAATATAATTGGAGGAGGGCCCGCTTGAAAATTTAAAAGTCCTAAAATTGTTTCAAAAAATAATACGAGGGCCCCATATTATTTGTTAATTTTTTTATTTTTATACATCTAAAATATTTGTCGGAATGAGTATTTTTGTCGAATTCTCGCGTTTATGGTACAAGTTATACACTTTGTATGTTAAATACTGCACTGGATCGTTTTATTTATGTTCACAGTCCTTTTAAAAACCCTAATATACCCTTAGTGGCATACAAATACTAAAGCAGTTTCCAACTGTACATAATAATGTATGATTAAATCTGATAAGACAATAATAAATCAATTTCACCTTTGGGCGCCTTTGAGAACCAAAAGTCCAAAATAGGAACATATCTGTTGGGTGTCGATTTTATTGCCAAGCACAAATTATTCCCGCAAAGCCTTTTAGAAAAAAAAAGCAGAAATAAAAGAAATCTGTTTTTTTTTCAAATTTAAAATAGATTTTATTTTTTTAGGAAATAAAACTATTTCCTCATACACGGAATCGTATAACCAGAAAACATCTGGTAATTTTGATATCCACGTAAATCATTTTATGATTATTTCATTTATAAATCATAAAATGATTTGAGATCTTTTAAATTCATCGCATGAGGGATTTTTAATAGGCAAGGTTTTGAATTCTCGTTCTTACGATCTCTATATTTTTTTCTATCACGGTACACATCAATAACATAAATATTATTGAGGTTAATATTACAGGTTGGGTGAAAAATCGCCCACGATTGGGATTACAATTTACAGTACAGAATTTATAGTATATCTGCATTATATGTTCAATATGGTTGCCGTTAGTGTCAAAACACAATTGTAAACGATAGGCCATATTCCAGGTAACCCCAGGCTCAGGTGTGTCGCCCTGCATAAACCATTCTGGACAAGAATCCACTACGTCCAATGGATTTCTTAACATTTCCAAATAATTTTCACTGTTGGCATTTTCGTCAAAGAAGTAGGGATCAATAATCGAGTCCTTCCACAAATCACACTAAACCATGACACGAAGACGGACCAGTAGCGTAAATTCTTTCGCTTTGCCTCACCATTGACATAACAATTGCTTCGTCGGCGAACATAACTTTTTATAGAAATTGGTCTTCCAGCTCTGTCAGAATGTGTCAATTGCAAATTCCCGCACGACGGTAACACTTTCAGCTTGTACGGGTGGCATTTTCGTCAAAGAAGTAGGGACCAATAATCAAGTCCTTCCACAAATCACACCAAATCATGACACAAATATCTTGTTTCTTATTACTGATAACCTAGTGAGGATTTCTGCCGAACCAGTAGCGTAAATTTTGTCGGTTTTCCTCAGCAATGATATAAAAATGAGCTTCGTCAGAGAACATAAATTTTGATAAGGACTGCTCTTCCAGCTCTGTCAGAAACCAATTACACAGTCCCACACGACGATAACACTTGGAGCTTGTAAGGGTGAAACTTGTGCCGTTTCAAAATGGTGCAGATAGTTGATCGGGAAACCCCCATTTCCAAGCTCGTTCGACGAGTTGATTTCTTCGGACTTGCTGTTACCCAAAACCATTTCCATTCTGCGTGCTTGACGTCCACATCTGGATGTATTTATGAGGTAGTGCACGTGTAGCTTTGAAATTTTCAAACAATCTGCCAACTGTGGTGTGCGCTCCCGGCTGTCCTTCGGGGCGCCTCTGGTTAAATTCTTCTGCAAAATCTCTCTTCCACAGGGAAGGATACAGATATACGATAAAGGATTTTAATCGCGGGTATGCGGTGTCTTTGATCAAAACAATAAAATTGAACATAATTAGTCATAAACACAGGAACGCTGTTCAGGTTTCTATTCTTGCTCATTCATGTTCAGATCTTTGACCACGTAAATTCAATTTTATTATTTAATTAGTTATACCTCCCAAGGACGCTATAACTTAATGAAAATGAAAATTTTAATCTTAAAAATGTTTGAAAATAATAATAAAAATATAATTGGAATTGAAAATTTAAAAGTCCTAAAATTGTTTCAAAAAATAATACAAATATAATAAGAGGGGCCCATATTTTTCGTAATTTTTTTTATTTTTATACATTTAAGAATCATAACAATCTTTATGAATTACCTTTATTATTCGATAAATATTTATTTAATATAAAATATTTTATTTTATTTATATCTGAATGAAATAATAAAAACATTTAAAAAGGGGGACCCCTTTGAAAATGCAAGTCTTAAAAATGGTTGAAAATAATTTTAAAAATATTTAAAAAGGGGGTCCCCTTGAAAATTTAAGTCTTAGAAATGTTTGAAAAAAATAATAAAAATATAATTGGAATTGAAAATTTAAAAGTCCTAAAATTTTTTCAAAAAATAATACAAATATAATAAGAGGGCCCCATATTTTTTATTAATTTTTTTATTTTTATACATTTAAGAATTATAACAATCTTTATGAATTACCTTTATTATTCGATAAATATTTATTTAATATAAAATATTTTATTTTATTTATAGAAAAGTTTTACATACGAATGCAAAGATAAATAACTATGGTTTTCACAATATCAAGCCCATTTGACCTGAACTCGTCGACATGCATCTTGAATATTTAAAAGTTAGATAAGTATCTCTCGCGGAATGCTCCTGTCGAACTATTAATAAAGATTTAGGAGCATTCTTGACATACCAACGTGTCATTAGGTGAAACTTGTGCCGAAAAACTGGTGATATTCCATATTGATGTTAGATACTTTGTGCTTCGCTTGTATATGTAAATTATGTAAAGTATAATGTCCAACGAAATACGGAACTTGTCTTCTACACACGTGTAAGATAACTGTCGGAAACAAAACTGGGTGTTCTGCTGTCGTAAATTTTTTTTTAATATTTGCCCGTAAAGATTTTTTTATGAAACTGTACAAATATTTTTATGGACAAATTTTACAGCCGTCAAATTATTTTACGGTTTTTGAAAGGAGGAAAAATGTGCACCTAAAGTATTGGTCGGTAGGTGTATTTACAACTTTTTCGAGTGGAGTTTATGGCGACCAATTTTTTTCGTATTTAGGTAAGGCGTCAATTTAGACGAAAGATTTTTTTTTTATATTTTAAAGGTGATAGTGTTAAGGAAAAGAAATCTAAGAATCTAATGATAAGCGAAAGGTATGGGAACCATTTCTTCTAATATTTGAAAACAAGCATATAAAAAACAGCAATAATTAAATACATCAACCAAATAAAAGGGAAAAGAAATTCTTTCAACTCCACTGATGTACATCAATTTATAGTCGACCTCGTACTGCTCAAAGTATGATCACGTTTCACACTGATGACCTAACCACCAGAAGTTATTTATAACTCTCGCTGACAACAGCAGAAGAAACATCACAAGAACTTTCGGAACAATTCCGATACACATGTTCACCGACCAATACCAACTATAGCAGATGCACGCTGAATACGTACGACGTAAGCGATTCCTGCAGAATTCTCCTTCGTTACTTTATGACGCGACGTCTCAAAAAATCGTTGATGCACGCACAATGGAATTGCTTTTTGTTACTCTATGTCCGGCTTCAATATTTCGGATACCAGAAGCAATTATGGAGTATTGTTGGCCTTTTTACGCCGTTGTCTTCCGTTTTAAATGCGCAAGCACGAGAGGACAATGTGATGGTTCTTGAAGCCGTCTTAGAATATTCGGGAATGCGTTATTTATGTGTGTAATAAATAGCGTTGAAGTTATTTGGAGCGCATATGAGCATGATGATCGGCATTACATTTAGTTCAAAGCTGTATTTCAAGATTTTATTAAAGGATTGGTGGTGCCGGTTTACAGTGCTTTAAATCAAAAATTTATTACCATCAAAATGAATCATAGACTTAAGTATCTTCTTCAAAATTTAGGAGACAAAACCAAAGCAATTATAATGTTCTTGGTGAGCAATACGCATGAATCGTTGCAAAGCACGTAGGCGTCGCTTATGTAGGCGAAGAGCAAATATGAGCACACAACACAATCCAATTATATTCTCGAGTATTTTAACAGCGGAATTTCACGGGCAACCTGGATGTTTGATTCCTACTAGGTAAATTTGTCATTATTCCGTTGCGACAAACCGGATTCCAATAAAACAGATAACGCTTACCGGTCCATTCGCGAAGATAAGAGCCCCTTACGCCGCTAAGATGAAACAGGAGACAAACCTGTCCCCTTTCATAATGTTTACGTTTAATTACCTGGCCATATTTTGCTTTGGCAATCGCGGCTGTAAAAACGATAACTTAATGTTGTAATGTAATATCGGGGTTTCAGAATAGTGCCGAAGAGGAAGATGTTGCAAAACGTAAATTTTTTTCTGCCGATATTATCAGAAGATAACAGATCATGAATTGTTATTATATTAATTTTAAAGTGGTAAGTAATTTTAAATTGACATGTGGTAATTTTCAAACACAAAGTAAATTTACACCAGAAATAGCAGGTAACAAATTTGCCTGGTATTTTTAGTGTAAAATTCCACGAAAATTTCTTACAGTGTAGTTGTACACTAGCGACACTTTCTAATTGTACGACCTAACGCTCAACGTAGAGCCTACATGCGTAGAATGGATAGTAGACAGCTTATTGCATTCATTGGCTTCGTGTAAACACGAACGTGCGGTGTCTGTGTGTATTTTTAAAAATGCCTTAGTTGCATTTATATATTCGACGTATTTGAGTAGGAAGAAATTTGTTTGATGTTTGAAGTATTTCGAATAAAATAATACTATAGTCTGTTTAAATTGTTTTGAAAGGTAATTTCATTCCTTTTTGCCTTGTTTTTCCTTATAAATTACCTTTGGGCAAATATTATCCCTTCGTGTTATTGTGCTTCTTATTCTAATAACGGAAGAATACTGAATTATGTTTGTTCGAAATAGAATTAATTGATTTTTGTTAGGCATAAGTAAGCGGATCGGAGAAACACACAAGTCGTAATGAATTTTATTGATAGCAAAGTTAAATTAGCACAAAACAAAATTTATGCTCGCTATTTACATGGAATCGCTATAAATTTGAAAATGAATTACGAATTCCAATAAATTTGCTTTATACATACTACATATATGAGTTATTTTATCGTTGGCTATTAATTGGTGAACTTCCAAGGGTTCTGTCGAGTTAAGTTTCCACGCGATTTATTTTGAAGAATATACGAGAATCGCTTAAGCGTTATATCGCCAATCGTAACAACCCATTGCATTTTGGCAAAGAATAAAGTGCACACACCGTTTTATGGAGATACTGCCCACCTATAAAATGAGAAGCGCAAGCAACGGGAATTCATGCATTTTTACGTCGGGATATTTCCGAGTAGCAAATACTCGTTATGTCTACTTTTGAAAAGCGAGTCGTTTAAATTTAGCCATTTTAATGCTTTGTAGACGTTTTTCAAGATGGCTTTCGTCGATGTCGTGTTTATACATTTCATATTTCTGCACTAGATCGCGTTTTGACGGGAATCTATACGCTTACTGTTTGAGATGGTATAAAGATTCAAACAAGAAATTTTTTTTCATCTTTACCTTAAATCGAATGGCTTTTTGTGGATAGAACATTATATGGATTCATATGATTTTGAAGCCAAATATTATATAGGAAGACATACACAATTCGAGGCTGAATATTCGCTTCAGTGTATAACGTCGGAACCGAGGAATTTAATAACCCAGGAAAAGAAGGGGCATCATACATAAAGAAAGATTTCCGAGTTTGGGATCGAGTATTGTGCAATATTGTAACGACACACGGTGGCGCGGGACGAAATACAAGTGTTACATAAAAGATCAGTTCGGGTTGCCGACAAAAAGTTTGCCGCTATTTATAATTTGTGGTGTTTCCCTCGCGCAACTAAGAAATATCAAACATTCGGTTTTGACAAATGAATCGTTGCCAATGGGAATTATTAATAGTTTAGGTATGAAGTTAATTTCTATTGCTAATATATTGCGATGGAGCGTACCTTCATTTACAAACACCCTATAGGTATGATGGCGTTAAATAAAGGACATAGATATTTGCTTATTC
>JARFOC010093913.1:0-13242 GCA_031763485.1 Osmoderma eremita | reverse complement strand
TATATACCTACATGTATTAGTGACCGGTATTGGCAAGTCCATGCCCTTCGGCGATTTTCGCGGAAGGGCGAAGGTGTTACCACCGAAATAACAAGGGCGGAGTGCTAATGTGCGACGTCACCATAAATGGTTCGTAAATACATTGACCTCTTTTTTTAACTAGCATTTTAGTATGAAGTATTAGTTTTTTTTGTTACTGTTTTGGGGGCTTCGGGTTGAACAAATGAGAGCACAGTTGTTTCAGGAGATTACTATAAACATTCCAATAACTGTTCTTTGAATACAATTCCTTTTATGTTTTTAAGTTAAAAAACAAGCGTTCTGAAATAACGATTGCTATTGAGGTACGAACCTCAATAGCAGACGTTTATGTATATCTTACAATAATGTCAGCTTTTATTGACAATTTAGAAGGCGCAAAATTATCTTACTTCGTCAAAACAAAGCCACCTGTTGATTTTACGATTATATATATTCCTACTTACTTAATTTTGATATTCATTTGTTCAATTAATATAGCAAGTTTCGCTAAGTACTGACTTTCGACACATGTATTTAGTATTTTTTCAGATTTAAGAATAGATACATTAACTGCTGAATGTTCCTAATTTTCTATTGTTAGAAGTTTTGCCCAAGCAATTAATTTGTTTTTCCACAGTAATTTTTAGGTGAAGTTTTTGTTTAAATAGCGATATCTTTCTTTACAAGTTATATGCAATTTTAATTGTTCGGAGGTAAAGGATAATGCAGAATAGTTATTAAAACCTCGCCCGATTTATCGGATATCAAGGACTCCAATATATTTGAAATGTGGTTTAAAATACTTTTTCGGCGTGCCATTCCAGTTCGTTTTGGTCTCAAAATAATAATAATCTGTGATTTCGTTTATATTATTGGATATCAACTGCGTTTTAAGTTCATCTTTATGTTATTTCTAGTAAACTCTATCTCTATCTCTATGCAAAAAAGATTCTGGTCTTATAACTGATTAATTATAACAAAATATGTAATAACGGGCACTGGAGGATACTTTAATTTTAATAATGTAACCCTTTGCAAGTCGATAATTTTGACACAGTGCTTGTGTAATTGTAAAGAATTGATAATGGCTTTGGATTTTTTAAACTTTTACTTACAATTTCACTGGTTCTTGGATCGGTCGAAAAATGTATATGTTCTACCGCAAAATGTAATTTACGCACCCTACGTTACAACTTGTAAAAGCTTTTTGGGAAATAGCAATCCATTTTGTAAGTCGGCATCACTTGGAAACTGAAATGTGTGCACTTTAGGACCATTTTTATAATTTCGGCAAAAACCAAGGACACAACAATACGCAGAAATCATTGTAATGAATGAGATAAACTTAACTTCACACAAATAATTGAAATACAATTGAGCAAACACCTGCATGCAAATATGTACCTCGCCGACTTATTCAAACTACCAAATCACCAATACTGACGTAACAGACTCGTGATGTAGCCAGAGGTCCTGGCCTTGTTATTTCGTTGGAAACGGCTATGGGCGATGTACGATTACTCGGCTCAGTTTTTCTAACATACAAAAAAAAATACATATTAGTTTAGTCTCGTACAAAACAATAGCATCTGTTTTTGGTAAATGTTTCTTCAGAAAATAATATATATGCTATAAAAGTGGACCAATATCAAACATCTATGTAAAAGAACAATATCAGACTGTTGTTTGCAGTATACAAGACTCACACTGATTTGCATATAAAATTGACAATAACTCCTGAAACACGCTATATAATACAATGAAATTGTATATTGGGGGTGTGAGCTTAATCTAATTCTGAAATAATATATGTTCCATTTAAGAGAACGTATGTTTGTTTCACCCTGGTGATATGGAACACCTGTATATATGAAAATAATTTTAAATTGTTAAGTTTAAGACTGTCTACAATTTTCGTAAATAAGTTTTTTTGATATCTTATATGATAGGGGATATATCGAGCATTGTCACACTAATGCGTCACCCTGTATTTACTTATTATGGTAAGAATGGAGTCTATATTTTTTCACGTATAATTAAGACAATATGATAATAAGTCAATTCCTACGTTCAGGTTTCATTTCTAATATGAGTCAATATTTACTTTAATAGTTTGAACGTTAAAAAAGACCTTGAAGAGCGTGGCTAGAGGAAGTAAGGGTATCAGTTATGGGAGGAGTTAAGTGGGAAGAAACGCGGCAAAACACGTAAATATGGAGAAAAAAGAACAGTTTTACACGACTCATCAATGCCATATACCCATCGGGGTAAAATTCTCTCAAAGAGTAAGATGATGATGATTTTGAACACTGATGCAAATTACATTCTACATACCATCACAGATCCGTAATTTATGAGCGAGTGAAACACTTGTTGACTGCTTCAGGTTATTCTACGCACTATACCCCGACGTATTATCTCCTCGGTTGAACGCCATACATTAGGAGCAACTAATATACTGTAGAAATAACAAACCCCTGTTACGGTATTTCAATTTTAAAATATTTTTAAATCCGTGCGAACGTTTTAAAATATGCATACGTCCCATTAAAATTTAAATTATCGACTTTTAATGCTTACTTCCGAAATTGTTGTGCGTAAAAATCGGTCAGCAACTCACGTTCCAAGAAAATTTAAATTAGTCTGCGCGAGCAGACAGTTGAACTAAAACGAGATTAGCGGGTTCGGGATTCTCAAAAGTGGCAATTTAAATTAACGAATACGCTAGCAATTTTCCGAGAAAAGATGCCACTATAACAAAGCAACGGCAGAGCAGGCATTTATTATACAAATGCTTCGTTAGTATTCTTATTGTGTATAGCTGGTCTATCTCCGAAGTGCTGAAGACATTCGCGTTACTGCTAAACGTAAGTTTTATTTTATTTTTTTTTTCTCTCAAAAATACATATTAAAAATATTAGGTACCTACAATAGATATATCCATACCGGCACACAAATCAAGAAATCAAAATTTAATCAGGAAGTAGAACAGCATTCTTTTAGTTAGTTAGGTGTTACCTTTCCTTACTACATGTATAAGTCACACTACATTAAGAGAGCTTCTTTAATTAACGAGCAAGATTATAACAGCCTTACCCAACAAAATGAATGCTTCTTCTAGCTCAATGAAGCGTAGTTAAATCTCTATTAGACCTTATGGCAGCCTTGGTTGATTGATTGATTGATCTGGTCCCCATAGCAGAGAAAGGTCTTTTACATCCCTTAACACTGTGGCCTTGGGGCCTATTGCATTACTCTGCATTCGGTTATTTCCTGGTTATCCGAATTATCCCTGATAAGGTTTAGTAGTGTGTGCGCCATATCCTTTTCCGATATGCGCCGCAGTGTGCATTGCGCCTGACAGAGCGTTTTTCCGGTGGCTTAATGCGTAGCATTAAAAAATAATGTGAGAGGCTGTTTCCGCCGATATCCGATAAGATGCCAATACCTTTAAGACAGCTTGACTGTTCGTGAGAATGTAGAACGGTTGGCTTTGTGGCTGCAAACACTCTCTGGCCCAGATTTGTATTGCATAGACTTCAGTCTGAAGCACGGAGGCGTGCTTTGCCAAGGGTACGCGTAGTCTTCGCTCCGGTTTCTCCCCGCATGCCCCTATGCGCGTGCCAGATTGTGGTCTGCTGCAGTGTTCGTTTCAACCTTTCTCTGCATCCCTCCCTGTCTGTCATGACTTCGAAGAGCTCATTGCAGGGAAGTTTAGGAATAATCAAGTCGCAGCTCATATCTAACACGGGATTTTCAACAACCCTTGTTATTTTGGTATATCCTATGATATTCCCAGGTTTCCAACTACCATTGCAGATTAACCCCATTCCTCCCATCCCATCCCATTCTTGCCTGTCTCTTGATATAAATATCAAGACGGGGTAGGTTTAGTATGGTCTCCATGGCTGCAGTCGGTGTGCTTCTTATTGTACCTGTAATACAGAGGCACGCCAATATCTGAACTCCTAGGAGTTTCGCTGTTGTTTGCCTCTGGTTTGTCTTTGGCCACCAATTTAGACAGCTATAGGTAATCATGGGTTCACCACTGCAGCATACAACCAGTGTGTCATGCGTGGTTTGAGACTCCATGATTTTCCTATTGTTATGCTACTCATGATGAGTGCCGCTTTACATTTATTTATCATTCTATAGGTTTTAAGCCACTTTCTCTTCTTTGTGAAGGGGAGCCTTGGTTAGTTGTCTCTTTACAAATATAGCATCGTTACACGAGCTGCAATCCTTGTACATCTTGTAGATAAGTGATGCTTAGCTTTAATATTAATATTGGGAGCTTTAGCATAATGGGAAGTAAATTTACGTCTCTATCTCTAATTGCCTGGAACATTTCTATCTTCTTTTATTAAATATTGGAATAAGAATACTGGTCTTCCAATCGCTCGATATGGTGCGATTATCTACGATTTTCCGAAATAGTATTCTAATTTTCATCTGCAACGTTTTCCCTCTGTATCGTACCTCTTTCTTTGTAATTGTTACCTGTTATTCCTTATTGAACTGCTATTTACTATATATATCGAGTATAGACACATCGAAATTATCATCTTGCAGCGCTGGTTCGTCCTGGTAAGGCGAAACACGGCGCCCGCTGATGCTTGCAATTAGTCAATTTTAATGAATATAACTTTATGTATATGCATAAAACGAAAGTTGTGGAAAAATAACTTTGTACCTGTAACACATTGTCCTGATGACGGATTTTACTACTTGCTAACTGTACCGTTACTGAATATTTCAACAACTCCACGAGATCGATACCGCTTTATAGTTTCCGTTTCTGATACATACATACGTCCAAAGAGATATTGCGTTTCTGATTTCTCTATATATAGAGCGATGTTTACTGGACTACAGGACGTGTTATTCAGAACATGCCATAAATAACATTTAATTCATCTACAGCCGATGTGACGTTTGATAAACGAACATTACGAGTGTATCGCTTGTCTGGGAAACTTTAAATCCAACACCACAAAGATGTATTGGCTTGTAGTGAGGTGTATATGCACATGTTGCGAAATAAATAAATTACATAAGGTATATGTATTTAAAATGCCTTTTAACTAACCCGTTGTGACATCAAAGAATTCTCTCCACATGTCCTTAGAATGTCGACAACTGCGACAATGCCATGTACGTACCGTTTTTCGGAAATAACAAAGCATTTCTTTCTTTTTTTACGTTACCCGTTTATATCACCGCTACAGGTGGCCATAAAATGACGACAATGTATAGTCAGTAAAATTTTTACAGATCGAGATAATAATGCACTGGGCATATTAATGAAGCTTTGATTCCAGGAACTATATCAACAGGAAACGGCGTTGTATATTACCGGGGGACTTTCATACCTATACTGTTATGAGTAGGTATGCACAA
This sequence comes from Osmoderma eremita, assembly GCA_031763485.1. Taxonomy (NCBI): domain Eukaryota; kingdom Metazoa; phylum Arthropoda; class Insecta; order Coleoptera; family Scarabaeidae; genus Osmoderma; species Osmoderma eremita. Next base: position 7,821 of record JARFOC010093913.1, on the reverse strand, counting down.
AGATGCAACGAATTGTGTCGGTTCTTAAAATTAGCCATTAACTTAGAGACGGCAAACTATACACTTGAACGAGTGATTCCGCACGTAATGAATATGAGTGTACTAAACGAAGTCAATAAGTTACTTTACTAATTTCAAGCAGGTTCCCTTGTAATCAGTGTCCAACAATCTAGCGCATGGAAAATAACAATTTGTGCCTACGTTACATCGCAGAAAGCGAACGCTTTAAATGTTAACTTGCAAATTACATACATATGTGATAGGAATAAGGTGCTCAACTACCGATTTAAATTATTAACAAAATAGCAAAGATATTATAACGTTACAATACAGCAACGCCAATATAACTAGTTTTGAGAAATACAAATTAAACAAAATTTTATAATTATATAGCGTTTGCCAAGATATTTGTTTTCCATAGCTTTATTATAACTGAAAGTTGTTCGTATGACAAATTATTTCATTTAGAATATTTCCTACTCAGTGTATCAATCAATCAAGATTTTATATGGTTGATCTTGTCGCCTCGATTTCCAATAACATTTATAATCGTAATTTTACTCTTGTGCAAGATGTTTACTATAGTACCTAGAAATTGTTGAAACGATGGTTGACCACTGGTAAAAATTATTCATAGGTCGTTTTAAATTTAGTTTCTATTATCAAACTCAAATTTATATTAAGTGCAGTTAGATTTACAGACAAGATACATACAGGCATAGAAATGTCTAATCCTATATGCCGATTTCAATGTATTATTGCTAGAATGTTGTCAGGTCATAAAAATCGCCCGATGCGTGATACCGCCAGTTATTAGAAATACCGCAGTCAGTAGTGCGCTCTCGTCGGGTAAACATCATATTAACTCCCTAGTAGGCAGTGCCTACTAGGCTAGCTTTATGAAGCAGATGCTTTGCCTCACGCTCTACGAGCGCTGAAGTACTAGTAGAGTAAACTACAATTTTAAACGATTAAAATATTCACTTTTGTACTTACTAATGTATGTTCATACCGCGAAGCATTGAGATAAAAGACTGCATGAATGCAAATAAATACGCCGTGGAAACGATACACAAACTTCAAAGAATATTGAAGTCTAAACAATGATTGTGCTGTTCCATTCCAACTTGTTCAGTTATTTGCATAGAGAACATGGTTAACTATTTTCAATTGTACTGCAGACATTGATTTCACGACGTTTTCTTTCTTCACTTATTGTTTTTACTTTGGATCATTCACCCTGTTCAACACATGTTTGGCAGACAATCTGCACAATTTCTAAAATCTCACCTTTATAAAAAGGCTTTAAAATATCTTAGAAATTAATGACTTTATATATAGAGAGTGTTTAATAAAAACGAAAGTAACTAAACTATTCTTTCTTTTCATGATATAAAATACAGGTTGATCCATTTAAAATAATTGAGAAATGAATGTATTTGAGTTTTGACTCGTCCTGTATTCATTTTTGACAACTTTGAAGAAATGTCACTTTGCTATAGAAGTGGACCAATATCAAAAATTTATGTTTGTAAAAGAAAAATTTCAGACCGTGTTGTTTGCAGTATATAAGATCTTGAACCTACAGTGATTTGCATACAAAATTAACCATAACGTCTGAAACTCGCTGTATAATCAAATGAAATTGTATATTGACGCATGAGCTTAACCTAAATCCGAATCAATATACAGGATGTTCCATTTCAGGAAACGTATGCTTGATTCACCCTGGTGATATGAAACAGCTTGTATATATGAAAATAATTTTACAATGTTAAGTTTAGAACTGTCTACAAATTTCGCAAATAACTTTTTTTTATTACCTTGTATGATATGGAGCTTTGCCACCCTAATGCATCACCCTGTATACTACATTGGCAATTATGACGGTTTTTCAATGTATTACAACATCAAAGCATTAGCAATAGAAACTCTTTAAAAATATACTACATACGAGGTGTGTAAATTATGGCCTACAGAGACAGTGTTTTGTCAAAAGCCCTGATTTTTCAGTGGTTTAAGACATTTTCGCATCCGCGATTTTGTGCGTTCAGATCGTCAGTTGACGGTCAGAATGATCGGGGAACAGTTGAATTTGTCTCACACCACCGTTCATCAAGTTTTGACCAATGGATTGGGAATGAGAAAGATCTGCCCGGTTCCAAGAAACCTTTCGCAGGAACAAAAGGACATCAGGAGAAAAAGGTGCCTTGACTTTTTGGAATCGGTTAAAAATAATGAAAATTTTTTGGAACGTGTTATTACTGGTGATGAGAGTTGGGTGTTCGAGTATGAGCCGGAAACAAAACGCCAGAGCATGGAATCGCACACTTCAGACTCAAGAAAGCAAGAATAAGCAAATCAAAGATCAAGAGCATGCTGATTTGTTTCTTTGATAGCCAGCGAATCGTTCACAAGGTACCTCAAGGTCAGACAATTAATTAACATTTTTACCAAGAGGTTATCGAAAGACTTCGAAAAAGGGTCATCCGTATGAGACCAAACATCAAGAACGATTGGATCCTGCATCATGACAATGCAGCTTGTCACACAGCCATTTCCATAAACGGTTTTTTGGCCAGTATATGTCAGTATGTCTGTGGCCCCTCAGCCTCCTTATTCTCCTGACTTGAGTCCTTGTGACTTTTTCCTCTTCCCAAGATTGAAAATTCATCTGAAGGGACATCATTTTGGGACACTCGCAAACATTCAAACGGCTGTAACCGATCAGCTAATGGCGAATCCAATATCGGAGATCCAGCACTGCTATGAGGAATGGAAGAACTCTCTCCAACGTTGTGTGGCTTCCTAAGGGAGTTATTTTGAGGGAGACATCGTTCAATTGTAATTATATTCAAATAAAAATATTTAAAAATATCAGTCTCATTACTTAATTTACACAGCTCGTATATTATAAAAAGGAAATTTCACCTACTATACACTTTCACAAAAAAGGACGGAAAAAGGTTGGAACTAGATCATTAATAACGTAACGGAATTTGATTCCATCACGTAAATATAATTAATTTAATTAACTGTTATTGTTATTAGCGATGTTGTTGAATAGTTGATTAGCTTCGCCTTAACGACCACCATGATCGAATTTAAAGCTGGAAGATAATGAATTCCTTATATTATTATAGTATTAGTGAGTAACCGTTATAAAGAATTGCTTGTGTTCTAGTGAAAGCATACATATATTTTATCGAATAGTTATAAGGAACTACATAATACCTGTATTTCATACTAGAAGATTGATGATTGATACGTCTGCCACCACCACTCGGTTTTCAAATTACAGCTCCAGTTTCACGTGAATTTCTTAACATATTGTTGAATCACCGGTCACAAAATTGGCACATATTCCTGTAAAACTCAGTAAATCTGTTCGAAATTCTTCTTCTATACACAGAGAAAAAAGTTCTTAAATCAAACAAATATATATCATTCCAATTAACTGAACAATAATAGTTTATTTGTATGATACAATACAATCAGGCAAAGTCATGGTAAAACCTTTATCATGGAGCCATTAGTAAAGAAGGCTGACGAACTAATAAATCTTAGTAGGAATCACCTTCGTGCGGTAATAGGTCTCTGCGGTAATAGGTTGCGCACTGAAAGGACGCCTACAGAAAATTGGGGTGACATTGAGGACCCAAGCTGCAGACTGTGTGAAGGGGCAATAGGGACCGCATACCATATATTATGTGAATGCAGGGCCTTGGTCCCTAGAAGACAGACAATCTTTGGGAAACTAAAAATTAACCCAGAAGACTACACAGGCCTACCGGCCAAGCATCTGTACAGATTGCTGCAGGTCACAAGGATCTGGGAATGGGCGGTACATAGGGCATAGGCACAAAAATGGGAGATAAATACAAAAAGCCAATGGGCTGAGGTGTCAGACGGCTCCTATAAGCAAAAAAATGATACAATATTTTTTAAAGAAATATGCTAAATTTGTTTCAACAGTAAATAATTTTTGTTTGTTATATTTTGCACACTCGAATATTTTCAGATCTGATTAGGTGCCAAAACAATTACCAATAAAATGCTGTTATAGGGTCATGCTTTATTGTTAGAATCACAATATTAAGCAAAAGCAATGAAGGAGGTGCAACCACTAAAGACGAACTGGAGCTTCTGCCTACCAGGCGTCACCAGCGTCCTTCAGAATGCCAAACTCAACAAAAAAACATGGCCCTGTAATGGCATCTTATTGGTCAATTGTTTTGGCACTTTCGATATTTCATGTTACGTCATGGTTAAGCCGTTCTTGGAGTCACTACATACCCGTTCCGAAAAGCTATCACGGCGAAACGCGTCTGACATGTTGCGTTCACACCCATCAAGTGCAGGCGCGCGCTTATTGCACCTATAACATATAAGGAGTTTTCAATTGGATATAAATACTTATTTAATTCAAATAAATGATAGAGAAAAGTATATTTTATTCAAAATGCACTTTAAAGGGAAGACCTATATTCTTAAAATGTATTGCATACCATCTTAAAATGATATTATTCAGATTATTGGTTGCAAAAAATTACATGTTTGGATCAAATAAAAGACAAACAAAATTATATCTTCAAATCAACCAAATATATATTTGCCGATTACAATTTAGTTGATTGAATGCATATTTGTTTAACTAAAGAACCCTTTCTCTGTGTGTACATGCTCGCGAATGTTATGATCACCCTTTAATTTCTGGTTTCACACCATTTGGAATGTAGCTTTCGATAATGAAACCCTTGTGATTTATTATAAACATCTTCAAAGTAGCTATAAACTAAGGCAACATATTATAACAGTTTTACATTTGTAACTACGTTTTTGGAGTAATAATTTCGTGACCTTTCTAGAAGAGAAATGTATTCAATATACCACAAGGTATATCCCATCGAAGGAGGGCGAGCAGGCTTTAGAAATTCGAGTATAACGGGGATAGATATAAGAGCTCCATTAGTTGAAAAGAGTCAGCGCAAAAGTAAGAATAGTGCGAGGTGCTGTACTTCGCATACGCATGTGCTCTCACGCCTGTCAGATATAGTTGTTAATTGCTTGTAGTTTGTCAGAGAGTGTGCATGTGTATACTAACTCGTTCATTGCGCCAGATAATCACTGATGGAACTACATAAAGTTGCTTGCCCTGTACAGTGAAAGAATTAATAATAGACTACTATGCTGTCCAAGAGCATTTACAGATGATGAAACTATATCTATTATGGTGGAAATTCGGCATAAGTTACTCGTGATTTATTTGCGATTAAATTTCCAGATGGGTTGCAATGCTTGGAACAATACAAAATACGGTTCAAGCATTAGAGATCACAGGGGAAATAAAATTATTACAACTTACATTATGCTTTCTTATTAAGGATTATTGTTTATCTGTTTCTTATTGCAAATTTACTCCCTACATCGTTTTAGTTTTCTTCTAAGCGAAGCTATTAAATTTATTTCATTGTAATACAAGAAAACAGTTTTTAGTTAGAATTTTTGTTAATTTTCACAAAGTCATGTTGATGTATTTTCGTTATGATTATTGGAAATGCCAATGAATGAGATCCAAATAATGTGTGACATTCAGGCGGGTGCGTATTATTAGTTCCGGCTTCTTATAGTAGACTACCTAGATGATGGTTTCCCATCGTCATATCGTTCGCTTCCGCACTGTATGTACTGTATATGTACTGTACAATGAGTTTGTGTCTTGACCTAGAATGTATATCTTCAGAATGCATGCTAGAACGCTATAGGTCGTCTCTACCTCCGTATGCATATAATAGCAACTTTTATCTCTTACTATCCTTAGTTGGCGTCAGTAGCGCTATCTTTACTTCCGGTTGCTATCTTACAACTTATTTAGATGTGTCGGCGTCGGCAAAGTAGCTATCTATCGATCCTTTAGTGTCAACTGCTGTCAATCGTTATCGTCGTAGTTTTAAAATATTTTTAATTAAATTCCACGTTAATTTGTTTATATATAGTAGTACAAATCGTTCTTTTCAGAACGCTTCCATCTTTTTCGATCGTGCACAGGGTAATATGGATATTTTTATTGATTTTTGGAAATTCTATAACCTATACATTTAATTACAGTTTTCACTGCATTAATATTTAGCCTGAAGGAGAAATGTATGATTGCAAATGTTTTAAATTATTTTAATAAAACTATGAATGTGAGCGCTGGCGTTTAAGAAGCAAGTAAAGCTTTGGGTTGATCAGAGCGTACAATATATAATATAAAACAGGGGCAACAAAGTGGTTCATTATCAAGTCCAAAAACCGCTAAGAAAAGGAAAGGCATTCAAGTAAATGACCGACTACAGACATATGACGAGAACACGCAAGCACCTATTCGACGTAAAGTACATAGTGTCTGGTGTTTTGCGTGCCACAATTTAAACCGCAGTATGATAAAAGCAGGATTGACGAACTTGCAAAAGAAAAAGGTCATGAAGTTCTTCGATTACCACCTTACCACTGCGAGATAAATCCCATTAAAATGGTATTGGCACAATATTATTGTTGTTAATTGTATAAAAATGAATAAAACCACATTTACGGTAAAAGATATGGAGGAATTAATTCGAAGAGCTATACGTTCTTCGAACAATAACAGTTGATAATTGGCAAAACTACATCAAACATGTAAAAAATATTGAAAAGGAAATGTGGGTCGTGGATAATTTGCAAGATGACATTGAAGAATTTATTATTCATGTAACAAATTCGTCATCATCCGAAGATCAAACTGGTTCATCGACTGACTAAAAGTTGAAACAAGACATATGTGTGTGTAATTGCTATTCCTTTCTTAAATATTATTGTATTATACGGGGATTTGTATGATTCCAGCTATTTTTGTTACAATAGGGGAGAAAGTATTATTTGTTAAAGGATTATATATATTACTTTAAATTTAATAAATTGTATAATACACCAATTCCTAAATAAATGTTGGAAACGTAAATTACGTTAGTGTTGAGTAATCATAAATAAAATTATGGGCTGCTTCACTGATTATTAAATAAAAAAATTATGTTTTCTTCAAAATATGTATTTTAACTGTCAGAAGTCCAAATAATGGGACCGGAGGTAATAATGTACAGCTGATTCGACGATTTGGCAACCGTGTATCGAATTCTCATAAGCTCTATACGGCATTCGGAGGTTGAGACGATCTATAGTAGTTTTACATATTTAAAACTTAAAAGTTAATTAGAAAGTAAGTAAAAATAGGTGCCACCTTTATTCTTTATAAAGTAAGTAAGTAAATGTTTCGAAAGTGACTACATTTCTTCTGTCCATAATATGTAGATATACTTTATAGAGTTTCCTGGACCGATTTCTTAGTGTGGTGTTCTATATGTGTCTCTCCCATTTATGTATGGGAAGTTAGCTACCCTGATGGTAGTTATCGATAAAGACCTTGCTAATAGCAATACTGTGAATTCTAAATAAAAACATGGCTGACACTGGCAATACGTGACGATGTTGTATCGCTTTCAATTATCTACACTCAAGCGTAAATACTGCTGCACAAATTAGACACAGATTATTTAGTATAGTTATCTCTTACCTACAATGTAAAGCCAGTCGGTACTCAACTAAAAACAATTATTATACGTCTGGTTATTTAACTCTAATTTAATAAAGGATTTGAGTATTATTTTGTACAAATATCTTCATTCCAAAGTTAATATATATTGCAATGATGTTTTTACAACATCCAGTTGCATTGTTATTGATTGTAAAGGCACAGGTTTGTAAGCCAAGAAGCGTTCACTATTATTGACTATTATCGAACCA
>JARFOC010093892.1:0-13247 GCA_031763485.1 Osmoderma eremita | reverse complement strand
TGGGCGTTGACGGATTCGAACCGCCGACCCTCTGCTTGTAAGGCAGATGCTCTGAACCAGCTGAGCTAAACGCCCTTTCTTTATGTCGGGGAAATCTTTCCGGTGATTGTTTTCCGAAAAAGTGATGCAAAGATACTGCTATTTTTGAAACTACAAAAATAATAATCTGAATTATTTTAAAAATCCACAGATAATTTTCGGAAGCTATAATATACTACTGCTGTTCTGTCTGTTAAGGATAATCGTCAACAAATCGGATCAGACTTGAGGTGTAGTTGAATATCAGTCGGTTAGATGATAACATAGAAATAGATTTAGTCCATAAAGTCAAAAGTCTAAGATAGAATGCTCGATATCAAGGTTTACTGGCTCGGAGTGTAAGTAGGGTTTGCTGAAAAAGCTTAGAGCGCATCAGATACAAGACGGTAAAACGAAGTTGTATTGACATATTGCGAGTTGTGGCCGGCGAAGTAGATAGCGGACATTATAGATAGACTCTATTTGGATTTCTCATTTATACACATTCTTTACCTGTGTAGCGACAAAAGATATCATCTGTCGGCAGGTCGTTGATTGCCGATAGCGCAAAGGGATGCGTAATAAAAAAGATTTGATGGGTTTACGCTTTATTAAAAATAATGTAGTATATTTGCACCTCATTTTAAAAACAATTGATAATTTTAAAGTAAGTTTTTCCATGCAAAACAAAGGACTTGTCATAACACTTGCAATTGCACTTGCACTCGTTAGTTTGTTTTATATGTCGTTTAATCTGGTCACGATGCGATATGAAAACATTGCGGAAAAAAAAGCGATACAAGCGAAAGAGATTTTTCAGAATTCACCACATTTTGCCAATCTATCGGCTAAAGATAAGAGTACTAAACTTGATAGTATTAGTAATATAGCCTATTATAGCTATCTGGATTCAGTTGGTAAGCAAAAAGTGTTTTTGGGTTACACCTTAAAAGAAGCCCGAGAGAAAGGGGTGAATTTAGGTCTCGACCTGAAAGGAGGGATGAACGTAACGTTAGAGATTTCAGTTCCTGATATTCTTCGCGCGCTTTCCAATTATAATACTTCCCCGAATTTTGTACTTGCGTTGGAAAAGGCCTCCGAACGTCAAAAAACGAATAGTAGGACACAATATCTTGATTTGTTCGTTCAGGCTTATAACGAAATAGATCCCCAGGCGAAATTAGCTGCCATCTTCAGCACTTTTGAACTTAAAGACAGAATATCTTTAAGTACTACGAATGATGATGTGATCAAGGTGTTAAAAGGCGAGATAGACGGAGCTATAAACAACTCGTTCAAGGTGCTGCGTACACGTATCGACCGTTTTGGCGTTATCCAGCCGAATATCCAGAAATTGGAAAACTCAGGCCGCATATTAGTAGAGCTTCCTGGTATCGACGAACCCGAACGTGTTCGTAAACTTCTTCAAGGATCTGCCAATCTGGAATTCTGGCCTACCTACGAATTAAGCGAAATACTGAATAATCTGATTGAAGCAAATTCTGTTATCGCCTCTTTGAATGCATCCGGAGTGATAAAAGACGCTTCAGATGCTACTGTTACTCCAGAAATCGAACCGGTTGACACACTAAACTTAGCTCAATCATCGGCTCCGGTATCTCAAATCGACAGTTTAAAAGCGGCATTAGGCACATCAACTCAAACAGCCGCTGATTCTTTGAAACTTATTGAACAAAATCAAAAAGAGAATCCGCTTTTTGCAATATTAGCTGTAAATGCCAGTGGCGGGCAGGTTGCTCGCGGACCGGTTATCGGACTGGCTGCAAGTAGAGATACAGCAACAATTAACAGGTATTTTAACCTGAAACAGGTAAGAGAAGTGCTGCCACGAGACCTTGCCTTACGCTGGAGTGTTAAATCGGCAGACGATCACGGCCAGTATTATGAATTGATAGCGATAAAAAGATCAAGCCGCGACGGACGCGCTCCGCTTACCGGTAGTGTAATTACACGCGCGGATATCCAATATTCCCAAACATCTTCGTCGCCCGGAGTTAGCATGACTATGAATGCCGAAGGCGCTAAGGTATGGGCTCGCATGACAAAAGAAAGTATAGGAAAATCCATAGCCATTGCTTTGGATGACTATATTTATTCTTTTCCGACTGTTAGTAACGAAATAACAGGAGGACAATCCGAAATTTCAGGCAGGTTCACTCCCGAAGAAGCAAAAGACTTGGCAAACGTTTTGCAATCGGGTAAAATGCCGGCTCCCGCACGTATCGTACAAGAAGACGTTGTAGGTCCGTCGCTCGGCGAAGAAGCCATTAGCAGCGGTATGTGGTCATTTATTGTCGCATTTATTTTAGTAATGCTTTATATGGCATTCTACTACGGTATGATTCCTGGACTTATCGCGGATACGGCACTTATGATCAACGTATTCTTCCTGATGGGGATATTAGCGTCGTTTGGCGCGGTGCTGACCCTGCCGGGTATTGCGGGTATAGTGCTCACACTCGGTATGGCTGTTGACGGCAATGTGCTTATTTATGAGAGGGTCCGCGAAGAATTAGATTCAGGGAAGAATCTGAAAAAGGCGATACACGACGGTTTCAATAGCGCTATATCGGCTATTATCGATGCCAATGTAACTTCGCTTATTACAGGTATAGTGCTGTTTATTTTCGGGCAAGGACCTATCAAAGGATTTGCAACCACATTGATCATCGGTATTATTACCTCATTCTTCACTTCGGTATTTATTACCCGTCTGATGCTTGAAACATATGCCAACCGCAAAAACGCGAAAGAACTTGCCTTTACAACAGGATTAACGAAAACCTGGTTCCAAAACTGGAAGATCGACTTTATCGGAATACGGAAAACAGCTTATATAGCATCCATTGGTTTAATCTTAATTGCATTTGCCGGATTAGGAATCAGAGGATTAAATTATGGTATTGACTTCAGTGGCGGGCGTAACTACATCATACAGTTTGAACAACAGGTAGAGACGGAGGAAGTTCGTTCGATATTAGACAATACGTTTGAAGGTGCTTCTGTACAGGTAATAAGTATCGGTTCCAATAATGATAAAGTACGTATTTCTACAAAATACAAGATCGACGACACTTCTGATACAGTAGAAGAAGAGATTGTAACAAAGCTATATACCGACTTGAAACCTCTTTTGGGTGATAATACAATGGCCGAGTTTGTGCAGAAGAACATTATTAACTCCCAGAAAGTAGGACCTACAATTGCCGACGACATAAAAGTCTCGTCTGTATGGGCTGTCTTATGTTCTTTGTTGCTTGTTTCTATCTATATTTTTATCAGGTTTAGCGACTTTGCATTCTCAATGGGTGCGTTAGTTTCCATTGCACACGATGTAATCCTGATTATGGGTATATTTGCTTTGTTCTGGGGCTTTTTACCGTTCTCCATGGAGATAGACCAGCAGTTTATAGCGGCGATACTTACTTATGTCGGGTTCTCGGTAAACGACACAGTAGTTATCTTTGACCGTATACGCGAACATATAGGGCTTTATCCGAAACGCGACAGGAAAGAAATTATTAACGATGCCTTGAATGAAACATTAAGTCGTACGTTTAGTACCTCGATGAGTGTGATGGTTGTATTGCTGGCTATATTCCTGTTCGGAGGAGAGACAATACGAGGATTTATATTTGCGATGCTTGTAGGAACAGTCTTGGGTGTCTATTCAACACTTTTTGTGGCGGTGCCGGTTGCGTTCGATGTTTACACAGCGAATAAAAAGAAGAAAGCACAAAAAGAATTGCGAAACTCTGTCGCAGTTAAAGCAAAATAGGAAACAAAAATTTGATTAGTAATTGAATGTATGGTAACGAGGGTGTGTCTGTAGACACACCCTCTATTTTGTTCTAGTGTCACATTTTCTCCTGACTTCGAGACAAGTTCCAAAGGTGATTCAAGTCTGCGTCGTATTCAGCGTTTTATGGCAGATTACGTTTTAGAGACAGATTTAATAGCACTACAGATATTCAAACTTCTCCCCCACAAGCTTCCTTTCCGTCTGGCTATGGACAGAACGAACTGGAAATTTGGTGGTACAAACATCAACATCCTGACTTTGGCCATTATGTATCAAGACGTGGCTTCCCCTATACTTTACAGTATGCTTCCTAAGTTCGGCAATACCAACATGGCGGAAAGGATTGAATTGAAAAACCGGTATATTCGTATTTTCGGAGCCGATACCATAGATCTTTCTCCTAGCAGACCGCGAATTTGTAGGAGAACATTGGCTAACTTATCTGAATGTGAACAAACTCAACCACTATGGATTTTCAATCCATAGTGGTTGAGAGTTATTATTTACTAATGAATTCAAAGAGTCCTGAGTAGTTACACGAGCGATGACAGGTGTTAAAGATTTGCATATTTAATACATATTAACTAATTTTGAGTTGCATTTCGGGTTATAATTTCATCTTTTATCAATATAAAAATGAATACTTGCAATTTTTTTTCTTCATACTCGTTATATTTTACGTTAAATATTAATACTATACTTATGCGCAGAATCATTAACGCTTCCTTACAGGTGCTTCCGTCCGGAGGCACAAGACATCCTTATGAAATAGTTGACAAAGCCATTGAAGTAATTGCCCGTTCGGGACTTAAGTATAAGGTATGCCCGTTCGAAACTGTGGTAGAAGGTACTTACGACGAAATAATGGCCGTGTTCAAACAAGCGCAGCAAGCTTGCTATGACGCCGGGGCCGAAAGTGTGATGGCATACTTCAAAATACAAAGCGCCCGGGACGATGTGCATATCGAGGATAAAATGGAGAAATATGAGGGATAGTTTGCACGGCGGAGGCCTGGAATGTTTAGAGCGCCCCCATTAGTTAATAAAGATAACATCATATGCGAACCTGCTTTAATAGATCAAAGATTTCTTCGCAATTCATCAAATTTTGTGTTGTAGGGTTAATCGCAACCGGAATCCATTATGGTGTTTATATTCTATTGTTAACTTTTATAACCGTAAAATTCGCGTATTCTGTTGGTTATCTCGCCGGTTTTTTGTTTAATCTTATGTTGTCGGCAAACTTCACATTTAAAAGTAAAGTCAACATAAAAAAAACTTTAGGATTTATTATTACTAATGCGATAAATTACGGTTTGCATATGCTTTTCTTGAATATTGTTTTATCATTGGATGCATCAGAGAAAATCGCGCCTGTTTTTGTTTTCGCTATTGTAGTACCGATAAATTTTATTTTAGTTCGTTTTGTTTTTAACTCCAAAATATTTCAGTAATGGATGCTCTCAAATTATGTATTGTCTCGCCTTGTTATAACGAAGAAATTATTATAGAGAATTCGGCCTTTAGGTTTACAGAATTATTGAAAGGATTAATATCGGAAGGCGTAATTCATAGAGATAGTTTTGTTTTATTTGTAAATGACGGGAGTAACGACGAAACATGGAATAAGATTAGCAAACTGCATAATAACAATTCATTTATTAATGGAATAAATTTAGGCATTAACGTCGGACATCAGAAAGCGCTTCATGCCGGATTGATTTTTTCAAAGGATTATTGCGATATCGTAATATCAATAGACGTAGATATACAGGATGATTTGAATGCTATACCCGAAATGATATTAAAATACCGTAGTGGCGCTGATATAGTATATGGAATAAAAGTATCACGTAAAGCCGATCCTTTTTTTAAGCGATTTATAGCACAAGGATTTTACAAGTTTCAAAAATTAATGGGTATAACAGCTATTTATAACCATGCTGATTTTAGACTGATGAGTAAACGCGCGTTAGAGCAACTGTCACTCTACCAAGAAAGGAATATATACCTAAGAGGGTTGATACCGCAACTTGGCTTTCCTACCGCCACTGTAGACGATACTATATCCAAAAGATCGGATGGCGAATCTAAATACTCATTATACAAACAACTTAATCTCGCGCTTGATGGAATAACGTCGTTTTCGGTTAAACCGGTACGATTTATTTTTATCATAGGGATCATAATGCTTGCGATATCATTAATTGCCACTATACAAGCAGTAGTTGCATATTTCTCAGGACAAGCAATTACCGGGTGGACTTCTATCATGTTGTCAATATGGTTTATCGGAGCATTAATGTTGATTTCTTTAGGAATTATTGGTGAGTATATAGGTAAACTTTACACAGAAACAAAGAACAGGCCACTATACAACATAGAAACAATACTGTTTACAGATTCAAAAACGAATAAACACAAAAACGATAAATCATCTTCTAAACCTCATGAAAAAAGAATTTAATATAAGATTCTCTGTTTTTGTAAGTATATGCGTATCCCTATTTGCTTTTTTGGCATTTCAAGGCACGTTTACTTCCGGATTTCATTTTGTAGACAATCATGAAATAATTAATATATATGAGGATTTTACGAGTTCGGGAAATTTCTTTGAGGTGCTGTCAACACGGCTTAGTTCTGATTTGAGTGTCCGTTTCAGACCTGTATATATGGCCGACAACGTGGTGGTGGATATCCTTTTCAGAAGCAACATATTGCACATATCGCTGTTTCGGGCTTTGTTGCATTCATGCATCATCTTTTTCCTTTTCCTGTCGATCAGGAAATTAGGTTTCAAAGTTTGGGAAAGTATTTTGTTTCCTGTGATTGTTTATGTTGGCGTGCAAAGCGCAATTATCTGGCGGCTAGGCCCAAATGAAACTATCGGATTGTGGTATTTTTCACTTTCATTGCTCTGTTATATTTATGCAGTGAAAACATCAAAAAACAAGCTTGTTTTCAAAGTGTTGTATATCATCTTTGGCGTACTGATGATGTTATCCAAAGAGAGTTTTCTGCTGATGACGCCGGCATTGATGTTAGCATTTATCTTTATTGAAAAACAAAATAACAGAAGCCTGTCCTGGATAACTATATTCAGGAAACGAAGCTTAGAATTCTCTGTACTCATTTTTGCTTTTATTATCTGTCTTTATTTCATTTTATTCAAAATGAATACGGAAGCTATTGGATATGCCGGAATACAAAATGTAGATATCGGTATGTATTTCAAAGCGTTCGAAGCGTTCTTCTTTTACGGAATGTTTTTGATTTTGATTTTTTATATTGTGTCTGTAGCTTATTTGTATTTACGAAATAAAGACAAAAATGAAATAAAAACCAATCTGTTTATTGTTCTGATAGCTGTTTCAATTTTAGTACCTCAAGTTTATCTGTATGGTAAATCCGGCATATTTGAACGTTATTATATACCGGGTGTAATGGCTTGGGCTTTGATGCTGGTAGTGGGATTGAGAAATTTCAGAGTAAGCATCCGGAATAAAAAATCAGGGCTTATATTTAATTCAGTATTTACAATTATTTTTGTAATTTTTATTACTCCTCTAGTAAAAAAAACTGTAGATGGAGCATCCGCATTTACATACGATGGGCGGGAAATTAATACTTTCCTGGAGTTGATAGGAAACAATGTATCCCCAAACGACACGATACTTTTTATTGCAGATCCGGTCTCTGATAGCGAAAGAACATATTCGTTAAGGAGTTATATAGATGTTGTATTCAAAAATAAAAATATACATACCAAACCGATTCCTCCGGAACATACCGACGCTTACGGACAAAGCTTAATAGATATATATACCAGGGCTATGGGTGGAGAAAGTATGCATTACGATTCGATAAAAAATAAAACTGACATAAAAGTTATAGCTGTTTTTCCTTTATATGCCCCTAAAAGCTACGAAATATTAAAGCAATTGGCACTCAACAGGAGCGACTATAATTCTTTGGACATCGGTTCCTATAAGTTATTCTTCAGAAAAGATAATCCGGTCGATTCAATGCATCATGTCGTTAATAGTTTACCTCCAATTACCGAAACATATAAACAAAGGTGATAGTATAACAATTACGATTCGACCCGTAAGATAAGGAATAGGATAGAAAACGTGTAAGTTTGGTGGTAAGACTGGTATTTAATTGTTAGCACATACAAAAACAGCTGATGTAAATAGGTAAAAAGATATAATCTGGAAATCTTATGAAAATATATTTATAATATTAAGTAATGTTTTGATTTAGTTAAAATGGATGAACGCAGTAATATAATAAAAAGAAATATCTTAGGATCAGCTGTATTAAAGATTATTGGGATACTTATCTCGTTTGCTGTTGTTCCTTTAACAATAAATTATATAAATACTGAGGAGTATGGAGTTTGGTTAACGATTAGCTCTGTATTTAGTTGGATAGCGTTCTTTGATATAGGCTTAACGAATGGATTGAGAAATAAATTGACTGAAACTTTTGCGAAAGATAATTTTGATAAAGCTCAAAAATTAATAAGTACTACTTTAGCTCTGTTAGCAATTATTATTACAGTCATAGCTGTAATCTTTACGCTGATAAATAATAACTTGAATTGGAATTCAATTCTTAATACAGACTTTACTTCTGCCGGTAATTTCTCGCTCCATCAATTGATTTATGTAGCTTTTGTCTTCTTTTGTTTACAGTTCTTTTTCAAAACAGTTGGAGTTATATATGTAGCATCTCAAAAACCGGCAATTAATGACCTGTTTATTACAATTGGTAGTTTGATTTCATTATTAGGGATTCTTTACTTAACCCAATTCGTCAAACAAGATTCATTGTTCTATGTTTCATTTGTTTTTTCAGCATCACCTGCGATTGTGTATATTGCGGCGTTCTTTTATGTTTTTACTTTTGTTTATAAGAATATAAAACCAAGAATTAAATATATAGACTGGAGTTTGTCAAACGATTTACTTAAACTCGGTATAATTTTTTTCTTGTTGCAAATAAGTGGAGTGGTACTTTATCTTTCAAGTAATTTAATTATTACACAATTATTTTCTCCACACGAAGTTACAGTATATAACATAGCATTCAAATACTGCAATATCATATCAATTGCATGTTTAATTGTAATAACACCTTTATGGTCTTCGGCTACAGATGCATATGTTGCAAAAGATTGGAAATGGTTTAATAATACCCGGAAAAAAATGAAACACTTTTTTGTATTAATTCTGGCAGGTTCTATCATACTAACCATAATTTCTCCTTTTTTTTACAGACTTTGGGTCGGAGATATGGTAAAAGTTCCAATCACATTAACAATTTCAGTTATTTTTTATAATTTAACTTTTGCTTTCAGTTCAATTTATATTTATATGTTAAATGGGATTGGTAAACTTAGAATACAAACTTGGAGTGCTGTAGTTGAGATTATTCTGTTTGTTCCTGTCTGTGTATTATTAGGAAAAGTAATTGGAGTAGAAGGTGTACCTTTGGGCATGGGCTTAATATTAATAGGAAGATGTATATGGGCACCTATTCAGCTTGAACGTATAACTAACTTAACAACTGTCGGGATTTGGAATAAATGAGAAAGGATACTAACAACATTAAAGTTACGGTAATTACAATAGTGCGTAATGCTGTGGATAAGATAGAAGAAACGATGGATAGTGTTTTCAATCAGACGTATTCTGATATCGAGTATATTGTATTGGATGGATTAAGTAGTGACGGGACCTTAGAAATAATAAAAAGTTATGCCGATGAAATTAGCAAAAACGCAAAATTATCTGAACGTATAAATTTCAGGTGGAAAACAGAAGCAGACAGTGGCATTTATGACGCAATGAATAAAGCTGTGGCTTTATCTACAGGTGTATGGATTATTTTTATGAATGCAGGTGATTATTTTGCCAATGAACGTGTATTGGAAGATGTTCTCTCTACGAATAATATTGATGACTATGATGTGCTGTATGGTAATGCATGGTTGTTTTCGCAGGATAGCAGAAAAACACTTATAAAAGCAGATAAACCACTGGATAGTATGTGGAAAAGCCCGGTTTTCAGACATGGTGCAATGTTTACGCTATCTAAACTTCACAAGGAATATCCTTTTAAATTAGATGCAAAATACAAGATTTGTGCTGATTATGATTTCATTTTTTTACTATATTCTTTAGGCAAGAAATTCCATTACACAAAAAAAACTATTTTGTATTTTGAAGAGGTTGGAGTGTCATCTAACTTTATTCGGTCAAGGTTGGATAATTTGATGATTATTAAATCGTATGGTGGCGGTTTTACAATTCAGCTATGGCATATTCTGAATTTGATAATATTGACAATACTTTTCCCTATCAAAAAAGCTATAAAGAAAACACTAAATATAGGTTCTCAATTGATTAGGAATTATATTCCAAATCAAATAATAACTCACATCCCTTTTTTTGTAGTCAGGCTATTGTATTTAAGACTGTTTTGCGGCATTAAACTTGGGAAAGCCGCTTCGATTCATTTGCATACAAAAATAATAGGAAAAGATCTTTCTATAGGAGAAAATACTGCTGTTAATAGAAACTGCCTATTGGATGCCCGAAGTGGTATTAGAATAGGGAATAATGTGTCAATTTCACCGGATGTGCATCTCATTACCGGCTCCCATGAAATCAATTCTCCACAGTTTAGATATATTGGTAAGCCAATTATCATCGAGGATTTTGTGTGGATAGGAAGTAGAGCTACAATACTGCAGGGTGTAACCATAGGCAAAGGAGCTGTTGTTTCAGCTGGTGCTGTAGTAACTAAAGATGTTGCTCAATTTTCAATTGTTGCGGGCGTACCGGCAAGAGAAATAGGTAAAAGAACAAAAACTCTGAAGTACAACCCGTCTTGGAAACCTTGGTTTGGTTAGCTAGCAGTTCACTTATTTATTGAATATTCAATCTAATAAAAATTTATTTAAATGCTCTATTCTTTGCCCTATATATTGCTTGTTCTATTTCTTATATGCATCTCAGTATTACAACTGGGGATGCCTATCGAGGAAAAATCAAGGAAATACATCAATTACATTGTAGTAATTACCTACATTGTTTTTTTTGGTTTTCGTGGGTTTATAGGTTGGGATTGGGTTAGTTATTGCCCATTTTTTAAAGAACTTAATAAAATACTAGATTTAAGTTTTTCAACATCTACTACTGATGTTGGTTTTACTATCTATGCCTCATTAATTAAGACGATAAATCCTGATTATAATTTTTTTATATTAATAAGCGCCATAATAAATGTAACGCTCTTACATTGTTTTTTCAATCGATATTTATCAACCAGATACTATGCTCTTGCTTTTGCTCTATTTATTGCAATCGGAGGTGTCATTTTAGAACTTAATTTGATGAGAAACATAAAAGGGTTGTTATTATTCTTAATATCGATTCGTTATATAGAAGAGCGTAAACCTATAAAGTATTTTTTATTGAATCTTTTAGGTTTTTTCTTTCATTGGAGTTCTATATTTTTCTTCCCGTTATATTTCTTTATTCACAAGAGAATAAATGCATTTATAATAATTATAATATTTATTACAGGAAATATCATTTACTTATCTCAGATTGAGTATATAAAACCATTTGTAGAGTGGCTTTCCGGTCTTTTAGGTGAAGTTGTTGAAGGAAGATCAATAGGATATCTAGCCAGTAACCTTTATAGCAAACAATATGGAATAACTCTTGGATATTTGGAACGAGTTTGTACTACTATTCTAATTCTATTTTACTATAATAAATTGATTGCTAATTCTAAATCAAATATCATTTTCATCAATTGCTTTTTTATTTACTTGTTTATAAACCTGTTTTTTTCCGAAGTTAATATTATTATTACTCGTGTGGGGGGGCTTTTTATATTTTCTTATTGGATATTATGGCCAAAAATTATTGAGTGTTCTAAAAACGTAGAAAAAATTATCTTGTTTGTGTTAATAAGCTTATATATGAATGTTCGTATTGTTTCGCAAACTAACAATCCTATGTATAAATATGATAATATATTTATAGGGCATTCAGATTCATACAAAGAAAGACTGAAAGTTCACAAAAAAGAAAATGAAAAAATACAAAAGGAAAACAAATGAAAAAAGCCCTTTTTATAACATATAACGACTTGGGCAACACATTGAGCGGAGGAACACAATGTAGCAGGAGAAATCTAGGCATGGTGTCCAAGTTCTTTGATACAGATACTTATGTTGTAAGAAACACAAAAATAGACAAGGCATTTTCTTTTCTTAGAATATTCTTCCCACCAATAACATATAAAGACAAAAAAAAAATTACGACTCTTATTCAAACCAAAAATTATGATTTAATATTTTTTGATTCTTCATTGTTTGGGGTAATAATTAAATCATTGGGTGTGGAATTTCATCATAAAATAATTTCATACTTTCACAACGTAGAGTATGACTATATTTCTGTTAGATTTGGTAAGAATATAATTAAGTATCCCTATTTGCTTGTTGGATATCTGAATGAGAAATGGACTTTAAAATATTCTAGGGTTCCAATTGTGTTAAGCGAAAGAGATAAAAATAGAATCTCTGATTTATACAAATCAACGGTAAATGCTATAATTCCAATAACCTTTGAGGATTTATTTGTCCTACCAAGTAACGAAAATAAGATTGTTGAAAATGAGTACTTATTATTTGTCGGCTCGCTAAATCGTTCTAATTTTGAAGCGGTAAATTGGTTTATAAACAACATAATGCCAAAAATTACAGGAGTGAATTTATTGATTGTTGGAAAGAATTTTGAAAATGTGAAAGAGAGTTTGGAAAGAACCAACGTAATTGTAGTAGGAACTACAAACCTATTAGATAGGTACTATCACAGTGCAAAAGCAGTTGTGTCACCAATAATTCATGGAGCAGGAATGAAAGTTAAAATTGCAGAAGCACTTATGTTTGGAAAAACAATTTTTGGCTCACAGGAAGCCTTTGAGGGATATATAACTGACGTTGAAAACTCAACAATAATATGCAATACAGAGCTTGAGTATATTGAAAAAATAAATGCTTTCATCAAAAGTAAAAGAGGAAATTTTAACCCTGAAAGTAGAGAACTGTTCGAGAAGAATTATTCATTCGACAAATCGGTAACTGAATTTGGAAAAATTATTAATTAGGGTCTGATGAATTTCCATAATTACGTATCAAACAATAAATTAATTCACAATTTTCTTGTATAAATGGGATTAAATATTTAAATTTGTGTGTTAAAAGATAACTCATGAAGTACAGTTCTCAAGGTAATCAGCTAACTCTTGATATTTTCTCCACCTCTTTGGAGAAGTCATTAGATCCGGAAAACCGGTGGTATAAATTGGCTCATCTTCT
>JARFOC010093871.1:0-13248 GCA_031763485.1 Osmoderma eremita | reverse complement strand
GAACTCCTAACGTATCCACTTCCGGTAACGGAGATACATGTACTGCATTCAATGCGGTGTATGAAAACTTTCATGACCTTCAGTTTTATAATATTTATTGTAATGTTTCCTAGTTTTAAATAATAAATGCTTTCATGATGTAGCTGGTGGTTTCTAACTGTTTTAAAAAGAAGTAAAAACACTACATCATTACACAATGTTTGGATTTGAAGTCCTTTAACATTTGGTGAAATTTTATGAAAACTTTCGTGACTCACTGTATGATTTACACTTCAATTTCGAAAAAGCCTGTGCAAGGAGCGCCAGATATCTGCAGATATCTCCCATACTTATTTAACAGGATTGCATTGGGTCTGAAATTCCTCGAAAGCAATTTTTTTGGAAATTAAAAAAACATTAAAAAAAATTGTTTAATATATTTAGATTCTGGATATTGCAATTTTCGTATAGTTTTTCGTATTATTGCAACTATCGATGTTAATGTATGTGTGTTTACAAACCTATGCAACAATCACACAGGAATATAACAGCAAATTTACAAGAATCTGTTAACAAAATTCACTTCAATTATGTAAGGTATTTTGAATAAGTTAAAATCCATTTTTCTAATCCAAAATAAGCAATCACCGAAGAAAAATCAAGAAGCAAATTCCATTTATCCCGCAACCCCAAAAATATATTTAAGCGATAAACAGAAAGGACATACGTGCAAAGCTGTCAGAGCCCCTTCCATAGATTTCATGTACAATTCTCCTTGTACGTTGGCGAAACTTGCGACAGTAAAAACTATGGCTATCGTCAAAATGACACTATTGAAAAGGCGAAATATGTACAGCAATTTTGAGTTGTGCCTTCCGGATTCTCCTATCATACCGTACAGATGTATGCTCACTTGTAAGATGTCGTTCTGTGGTATTTCATCCATCTTTAACACGGATAAATAGTTCGAGTCACTGCCTTGTAGTAATAACCCCGCGATTGAAAGAACGATACTGCATGTATGCAAGGTGAAATAGCTTCTTCCCTGAACGTTTAGGGTAATCAAGTAGTTAATAGAGGGAAGAAATTAATTAGGGATTGTATAACTAAGTTATTACATTATACTTAGTAAGTATCTAAATAATTTTATTGTAATTACAATAATATACGTTGCATTGATAGCACTTGAATTTGCAATAATAAATTAGTGTTTTAAATATATATAAATATTCATGCATACACCATTTCTAAAATACATAGGGAAATTTTAACATACATATCTAACTAAAACATTTTATTGTTGGTATCATAAATTAAGTAGAAGTAATATATCTAAGCAATAAAAAACTTTAGCTCGAAAGATTTCTAATATGCTTTATATATCTATATACAACTGTTTTTATTTAAAACAAAACTATGTGTGACCCAATTCCTAAAGGATATTAGTAATTAATAACAACAGTTTATATCTTCAAAAGCCAATAGTAACTCTTAATCCCGTATGATATTCTTCAGCACAGCGCAAAAGGAAAATATTTTCCTAACAACCTAAAATATTTAATTCATCTACGTCAAAAATATCTTCACAAAGAATTTTTGTTATTCGCTCAATATTCTGACATACCGATCCGAAAGCATCAACATTCATCTCAATAATTCCTCCAACAGATAGATATTTCTGTTGCTGCGACCGCATCATTATGAGCATCAGGGATTTCTGTTGCTTAACATCCCTTTCGTACCAAGATGACATATAAACAGCTGTCGATAGGTGTTTTAGCTGAAATAAATGTGCGAATATAAAAGGTCACATACACAGAGGAAGAATCCAGAATGTTTGTAGTTACGTCTGTTAATGCGGTAAATTATAATTGTTTAGTATTGAATCAAAGCATACATACAAATTGTAAAGAATTGCAGATGCTTTGGGTATTTCTATGGGTACTGTCTACAACGTATAGCGCAAGCAAGAAACTACACCTGCTGATTCTCCACCCAATACTCCCTCCACAAATCAAAAGTGATATCCAAAACCCGTGATGTGTCAGAGAGAGTTAAAATGGACGTTTGTAAAGTAATTTATGAGATGTACAAGGATATTAAGTTAATTTGCCAAATCAAATTCTAGTTCTAATTTAATATATTTTTATGGAAAAGCATGGTACAGTAAAAGTGTTACCAGAAGTGCTGGACATAACAATATTTTACATATTAGCATTTCTTCATTACAAGGTTTACTACATCTTTTGAGATTTAAGTTTAAAAAAGATGATAACTGCAGACCTCGAATTGAATGATATCTCAGCATTACGATTTTCCTTTTAATGAAATATCAGTTGATGTTGAAATCGCCTTTTAAAAGAGTTATTGTATTCTTGGACGGAACCTGTATTTTTTCAAAGGGAAGTCAAAGAAAATCCTGGCAGGATGACGATATAAAAAGCGTCAGAAAACCTGAAGGCTATGATGGTAAACGTTTTATTCTCTTACGTACAGGTACCAGAAATGGCTTTATGTCAAATATGAACTTGATATTTAGCTCAAAATCAAATGTAGGCGATTATCATCGGGACATTAATAGTGATTTATTTACAAGATGGGTTAAAACACAACTAATTTCGAATTTAGAAGGGCCATCAATAATTTTAATGCACAATGCTTCGTATCACAGCGTTTTATTTGAGAAGTCATCAAACCAAAGTTGGTCCAAAGGAAACATCATTGCGTGGTGGAATAATAATAACTGTTCCTACGAAAATGCTGGGAATAAGAGTGAACTTTTAGAAATCACTAAGAGAAATTAAAAAGAGAAGCTTTATATATTGATGAGTTGAGTTAAGTTTTACGAATTCCTCCGTATCACTGTGATTTCAATGCGATTGAATCGATATGGGCACATGCTAAAGATTACTATATAATAAGCATATTGGTCGAGATGGATATGGTCGTAGACAAGTTTTCGATATGTGGTTAATGACAGCTTTGTTATAACCTCAAAAAAATTTGACAACCGCCATTTTGTACAATCGTTGCAATCACAGTTGGTGTAACTGAATCAAAATGAATTTGACGTAACTACAAACACTCCTGATTTTGTTAGTATATTCATTACGGATTGGCTAAATTTGAGCAAAGTGTATATACCTCAGTAACAACGGCTTCTATTGCGAAAGCGTAAAATGAAAATTCGAAAACCACCAGAAAGACGTGCACTGAAGTTATAAATATGTCGACTGACTTGGTGTTCCTACAAGGAGGTTCTTAAAATTAATCAACAATCAATATTGAGACGTACACAGCTTGTCCAAGGTGATTCCAGCAATAAACCATGCGCCGATAATGGCATTTTTACGGTTAACTGTTTTTGGCATTTTTGATGTTTTTTATTCTGAACAAGAAAATGCTACTAACATAAGAATAAGAAAATGAAAAGTATTTGTATTTTCTGATTATTGTCAATATAATGTGCAAGTATGACTGAATATTGTGGAATAAATGATCACATATAGGCTTTTTTTGTAAAAAAAAGTCCTTCAAAGGCATTATCCAAGAAAGGAACGTTAGTGCTGTACAATTTCAAATTATTGAAAAAGCATAAATTCCATCTGTGTAAGAAGAAAATACTTTATTACCAGGAGACGGTAAAAAAGAATTACTTTCTGTAACTTCAGGAAAATTGCAAAACCTAGGAACATCTACTCGGATAGATAAATGAACATAATTTTTTTTTAAATATCCAATTGTTTTTTCTGTTCTTACCATCTCAATCAGAACAAGTATTGCCACTAATCTGCCAATCTAATCCACATCATATCTCCAGTAACAACTAAATTAGCATTTGTAAACGCTTAACTTTGGACACTTGTATAAGTATATAAACAATTTTATGCCATTAAATACTATAATGAAACCAACAACTTTTAATAAACAATTGTAAATTATTTCTTGGTTCAAACTAATGTAGCAATCTCCAAATTCTAGCAATGTATTATTGAATTTACATACTTACCCAACCATAATGAGATACATTTGCGTGCAACCCGTTATGAGTGTGACGAAGTAATGAAGAATCAGCAGCCAAAAGAAAATATTTTTTATCTGGTCAAACATCCTATAACAGAACGATCATTGATAATCCGATTCAGATCTAAAAATAGGATAATTGAAAGGATACAAAGGAAGGAAATAACGTAAATTTTACCATGATAGGTCATGGTTTAAGATTTGGATGGAAAATGTGTAGTTCCAAAGATCATGTTACAGATGAGTGCAAGAGATCTCAACCATTTCTAATGATGAAACACTGTGGTGGTACGAATTTAATAATGTCAGAAGCTGTTTTATGAAAATATATCCACCTGTTCCATCATTGAAATATGATTTTGGAAAATCCACAAGAACCATACCCAAGAGATTTAATTTCCTTTGAAATTGAACACATTACACAATAGAAATGTACAATACAGACACCAAATTACTTACGTTATTATCAGCTGATGTTGTCTGACGCATTCCCTGATCAGCTCCAAGTCGCAATCGATCCTCATATGCTCAAATTGATAACTTAACATTTTCAATTGCGATATCATGTGAAGCGTTAGGGACATATAAAGAAAATCGCAGCCCAGTATGATAGGAATCAGAGACACCACCACGTGGAATTGGGAGGAAAGGGCTATGGTCTCCCAGACGATATTACCAGAAGGTACCCAAGCGTGGAATATAAATCTGATACGATCATTGAAGGCCGGTCTCAAAGATATCAACAACATATTGTTTACCGATACCACTAACGTAAACTTTTGCATCATTTTGAAGTAGTGACGCATCTTCCGTATGCCTCTGCAGAGTTTGGTATCGCATCTTGTGTAATTCCGGAACGATTTGGTTTTAATAACTAGATCGTGAATGTCTCGCTTGTAGTACATGAAGCAGAGATATTTTATTAGGATCTGAAAATAAGTTTTGATTGTGTCTCGCTTTAAAATAATTTACTATCAGTAATAACGCATACTTTACATATATCAGGACTTGTAGAATTGTATAAAGTGCATTATTTCAATATTTTTTAGATAAAACAAAAAACAAATTCGATTCAATTTAGAAAGAATTAAATATTTTGGGCTAAAATCATTTTTCATTCCCAAAAATTAACGCAATCAGTCCAAGAAAAATAGAAAAGTTAATTCTGCCGATTGTATAACTCGAAAAATATGCTTAATAAAGGAATAACATACGTGCAAAGCTGTTAGAGCCCCTTCCATAGATTTCATGTATAAATCGCCTTCAACATTGGCGAAACTTGCAGTAGTAAAGACGATTGCTATCGCCAAAGTGACGCAATTGAAGAGACGAAATAGGTACAGGAATTTCGAATTTTGCCTCCTCGATTCTCCCATTAAGACGTACAGATTTACGCTTATTCGTAAGATGTCGTTTGGTGGAATTTCATCCATTGTAAACAGAGATAAATTTATGTACTTGTACTTTCGAGAGACAACCGCACACTACCAGAGACGATACTACATATGTGCGAATTGAAAACTGTAGGACGATCCAACTTGAGGTAATCAATGAGTTAATAGGAGAAACACACACCTTAATGATGGGGGTTTTGTGTTGAACTATCTGAACAATTTTTTCCGAGCGTTTCTTCGAGGAAAAAAAAACACCTTTGTTAAGTATTTATATCCAACCTTTTATTCATAAAATATATTAAATATAATCACCATGGTATATTTTATTTTATTAAAACAAATTTTATGTTCGGTATTGTGTATTAAATAAATAAATGTAATGTATTGACTTATTTCTTCAAAAAAGCAGCACTTCCATTTCTAATTTCGTATAATATTCTTCAACACAGCACAGAACGAAAATATCTTTCTGACCACCTAAAAAAAATAATGCGTTTACCTCAAAATATCTTCACAATTAAAAATAAAAAAAGAATTCAAACATACCGATCCGAAAGCATCAACATTCATATCCATAAATCCTCCGATAGATAAATATCTCTGCTGTTGTGACTTCATCATCATAAACAACAATGATTTCATTTGTTTTACATCCCTTTCATACCACGATGACATATAGATGGCGGTTGATATATGTTTTAACTAAAATAAGCGAACGAGTTTATATACCGAAAACTAGGTGCTAAGTTTAGGATGTTACTTCAGAGACTACAAATTCTATCGGCACAGCATAAAAGGAGAACTCAAAGACCACCATAAACACGTGAACTGAAGTTATAAATAAGTCCATAGATTTGGTATTCCTATAAAGAAGAGTATTCCAAATATTAATCTCTTTATTCGCTTTATTCAGTTTGGGTAGTGGCAAACGCGATTAAATTTAGTTGGTTTAGTGTTATAAGGTTGGTTCATTATTACGGGTTAGATTTTGGGAAATAAAGTGTGTTTTCTTTTGTTTGTATGGGAAAATGAAAACTATTAGTACAAATGTAGTGGACTTTCTGATGAGAATTGTCAAAATAATGTGGAACTAAGCGATGATGGGCTATTGTGAAATAAATCAAATACAGGTTTTCCTTTCAACTCAACCAGTCTAAATAATTATGCTTTGACGATATAGCCATCCCATCAACTTGCGAGTAAAATATCGCGATCGACTGTATCAAACGCCTTGCTGCAATCCAACAAAACCAGATAAGTAACAAGATTTCACGTAAGGATCTATAATTCGTCATCAATTTTATCTGTGATGACAGAACGACAGACGTAAGGTTTCTGAAGAACCGAAATGTTAGACAGTGGTTAAATTTAAAGTAAATTGTGTCATGATCAAAGAAAACACAATTGTGAACACCACTCTCCATGAATGCCTCATCATCATCGACAGGCAAAAGATTTAATAAGGACACAGAACTGTCAGTCAATCACGTAGATGAATCAACTACTTGGCCAATACCGATAGAATCAAAGATGTCAAGCAATTTGCACGTTATAGTGTCATCAGTCTTCAAACAATCGATAGTCAAGTCACGGCAGAATATAGAGTCACGGATTGGCAAGAAGAACACAATTGTTGACTCAAGTGCATCCAAGAGATCTTCGTGGTGCATAATAAAATATATTATCTTATTGGATAAGAAATTTAAGGGTCGAATTATGGATAATTTTAAATTCTAAACTTCATTGTTTGAACCTAATTGAAAAAATACATTACGTTGTCAAGATAAATCCATCAATCCCTGTTATATAATTGGAAAGCAAGTCATAATTTCTTTAAGTATTTTAATAAGATGTCAACGCAAGCGCGAACGGAATTTTTGCTGGTTATAAAGCATAATTTCACCTCACTTTGTGCAGTATTAATTTTAAATTTAACGACAGAAATATAATTTAATACTTACCCAACCATGATGAGATACATTTGGGTACAACCAGTTATTAGGGTTAGGAAATAGTGGAAAATCAGTAACCAAAAGAATATCTTCTTTATCTTGCGGAACATCCTACAACGGAATAGTCAAGAATCAAGTCAAATTCAATTATAGGACAGAGTTTGAAAAATGTTCTTGTTTGAGACTTCAGAAGTTAGCATTTCACAAAGTTGGCATCCAAGTCTGCTATTCAAAATTAAGAGAACACTTCCATCAACCTACTTTAATATCCTAAAATCGCATCTGAGCGATGAGAAGGTACAATAAGAAAGTACAATAAGAAAAGAAAAAGACACGTTTTGGACCCATGTATACAGGTTGATTCATTTCCGGCTGTGCTAAATGAAATGAAACCTATCTCCAATAATATGTTTCTAAATCAATTAAATTGGTTTTATCAAAAAAAAAATATTTTCTGATTTGTCTCCCACGTGACCTCCATCTATACCAACTTCCTATCCAAGAAATTCCATTTCAATTTCAAATCGCACAATACAAGAAAGCCATTAAATAATCAATTTACTTACGATAAAATCAACTGGTGTTGCCTCACACATATCCTGATCGACTCCAAGGCACAATCGCTCCTCGAATGCTCCAATTCGTCATTCAACAATCTCAACTGCGATACCATATGAAGCGTTAACGACATATAAAGGAAATCGCATCCCAATACTAGGGGCACCACCATCAATACCAGGTGGAACTGTGAAAAGAGAGCTAGGGTCTCCCAAACGATACTACCAGAAGGCACCCAGGCGTGGAAAATAAATCTGGTACGATCATTAAAGACGGACCTCAGGGAAATCATTATGAGATTGTTCTGTGTCAACAGGGATGTGAGCTTTTGCATCTTCCCTACGTAACGATGCATCTTCCGTATTTTCCGGGACAATTTACGATCGCATCTTGTATCATTCCAGAAGGATTTCGTTTTGCAAACTAAATTCTGAATGTCTTGCTTGTAGTATATGTAGCATATGTATTTGAGTAGAGCCTGAAAATAGGTTTTGGTAAAATCTTAAAACAAATAACATGATTATCACAGATTTTATTTTGCATGTATTTGTAATTACAAATGTCAATAAAGCAAATAAAATGTTTTAAAACAATTTGCATTTATTCCTTGTAAAAAGCATGATTATATTAAAATATTTCCCTTATAATACGATTTTTGGATTCAGCACGCCTAAATCAGTAAATAAAAGTATTATTTAGAAGTCACAGTGTAATTCGAAGTTGTAAATATGCCAAGGAAGCAGTTAAATTTTTTTTTAATAATAGTCCACACTTTAGAACTCAAAAATGACATATTAACAGCGAAATTCGCGTATACGTTATTCCACAATGATATATATAAGCAAAGGAAATGAAACGTCTCAACCTAGGAATTGTACATTATTTCACAGTGGGATGCAAACAAAAGAAATCAAACGTTGTCACACTGGGAAATTTTACATTATGATAAATTATGCATAATATATTATGTGTTGAAGTTGTGCGTTATTCAGTCAAGTCAATAGATAAAAAGAAATGTCTATACATACGGTTTCAAGTCCCACAAAACAATATAAGCGCACTATGTCTCTTAAACAATGTAACACTAAAAAAAGACACGCATGACAATTCCACCGCTGCTTCTGTAAACGATTTTAAATAATAATCCACACTTTAGAACTCAAACATTTAATAAAAATAAAATATTAACAGCGATGCATATGTATGTCGATTCACTTGTGGCCCATCCTGCACCGAATGCCGTGTGTGAGCCCCTTGAAGGGCCTCCGTTAAGTGCTTTTCAAATGTTTTTTACTCGTCCGACTTACAATGCAAGATCGCAAAACATGACAGCAGTGTTCACGATATTCTTTACAGACGTTACATTCGATTTGTCTAGCAATACCAAATATAACGAAAAAATACTTGCAATTGATACGCTTTAAATTTTTGCGACTCTGAGAAACTGGTAGGTCATCAAAATGATTGCATAAAATTAAAGTAAAAGAGCCACTTCTTGGCAATTGCTTTTATATACTTCATGAGTGTATTGTGATGTGATCAAAGTCGCTCTAATTTGCTTCTAAAATCCGAAATAGGTAAATCTAATTTTAGTCTAAGATTGTAACTAATACTAGGATAATACTATTACGATAAAAGGACATACGTGCGAAGCTGTTAGAGCTCCCTCCAAAGATTTCATATACAAATCACCTTCCACATTTGCGAAACTTGCAGAAGTAAAGACGATAGTTATGGTGAGAAAAATACAATTGAAAATGCGAAATATGTACAGCGATTTCGAGTTGTATCTTCCACTTTCTCCTATCATACTGTACAGATTTATGCTCACTTGTAGGATATCATTCGCCGGTACTTCATCCATCTTAAAGGAAGGTTCAATTTGCGTCGATATTTTGATAGTGCAACCTCACAGTTCAACCGTGTGGACGGCAGTAATGTATTTACGAGGTAAAATTGCTTTACACAACTTCAGTAAATCGAACAGTTAATAGCGGGGGTAGAAGTTAATTAATTAAGGAGTTGTTTGTGACTATCTGAACAATGTTTTGTAATTGCAAGTATAATAGGCACTGTAATATAAGCATCAATGATACATGGATACATAGTTTCATTCGTGTCTGAACTCAATTGGTTAATAACATTTATTCGGAATTAAAAATTATAATAATATATTATATTATGTATACAGGGTGTCGCACGACGAATTGCAGTGGTCCATATTTGGAACGAAAAGTAAATGAGTCAATGGTGTGCATAAAAATTAACAAAAAATTAGCGTACAGAAAGTATTAAATAATAAACGAGGCTGTTGTATTATATTAAAATAAGGAAATCTTATATCTACTGCAATAGCATATTATTTACAAAAGTATAAAGCGAAAATGTTGCTCTCATCACCTAAAAAGAATTAATTACTATTAAAAATTATCAAAAAATATATAATTTTAGAAGATAACCGACTTACTACGACATACGCTCGTAGATTGACCTCCATGATTCCGCCTGCAGAAAAATATTTATCGCCCTGTGTAACCATGATCAGTAATAGGATATCCTTTCCGTTGATGTTTTTGTTTTCGTACCAGTTCAAGAAATATATTGATTCGGAAAATTCCAACAGCTGCACGCATACATCCATTTAATTAGAGAAGATTCGGTTATTGATGAAATAAAATAATAATTATGACTTAAGACATATTGTAAGGCTTACTTTGGAGCAGATTTCTTCTGACGGAATGCTATATACCGCATACTCTATAAACATAAAGCTGCAGTACATGAAGGATTTTATCAGTTGAATATAATTCTCCGAGTTCCTGAAATCATATCTTTGGTGTAAATTACAGTTTTCGGTATGACAGTTTAATAATAAATTTTTTAACTTAAACTTAATCAAGTATTTAATCGTAAAGCTTCGAGCATTATCGTAAATCGGAAATCCAGAAAAATTATGGGAAATTTAACAGAAAATGAAGAAAGAAGAATTGACACAGTACGGCAATGAAATGATTATTGTCGACATAAATTGCAAAGTAATCTTAAAACAGAAGTTAAACTGTGCGCGGATATCCCTGTATAACATATCAGTAATTTGGTGCAGTTCAATTATAACAGATAACCGTTAAATTATAACAGATAACCGTTCGACTATAACAGATAACCGTTCATTTATAACAGATAACTGTTCCAATACATCGGCTATCTGTTATAATTGAACGGCTATCTGTTATAATTGAACGGTCATCTGTTATAAATGCACAGTTAGCTGTTATAATTGAACAGTTATCTGTTATAAATGAACGGTTATCTGGTAGGGCGGAACAGTCAGCCGATGTATTGGAACAGTCCTCCGTTGCGACGGAACGGAGTCCGATATTTAATTTTCAGTTAATTGATCCCCGACTGCGAGGTCGGGGCTCCCCATCTCTCCCCCACTCCTCATGAAATCCAAGATGGCGGAAATGTGAATTTAGACTCCCTGTGTAAACCTCATGGGATTTTGCGCCGGAATCAACATAGCTATTCTACTCATGGGTCACTTGTTTTAACTTACATTTTAGTCGGAAGCATTCGTTTTATGGGTGAAACTACTGAATTATCTTTCATCCTACATCAGCATATTGATATAGTGAAAAACAAAAGTCTACGATGGCCGAACAGTAACTATAAATACAATTTTGTAAAATATGTCTGTTTCTGTATGGAATTGGCGCGTCAAACTACTGCATTTACCTCATTATGTATATATTTATACAGGTATCGTTAAGAAATTCACTTCTAATTTAGATGATTTTGTATCACAAAAATTTGATTTTAAAACTACGATGTATAGGCCAAGGAAAACTGGTTTTTGATCAAATATAAACACATCCTGTCTTGATTCAATACTCCTTAGATATTGAAAATAGTGGTAGACGTAAATACTTACCCGCTGCATAGAAAAAATAGCTCGTTGCAAGTGGATACAATGATTATAACGAATTTCAGGAAAAATATGAAAGAATACTGGTCCTTCATTTTTCCAAGAATGCTATAATCATAAATTTAAAAAAGCAAGTAATGAAAAATTAATGATTGCATACCACAGATTCATTTACCTTATAATAAATTGATGACGCTTCACTATTTTCCTAAATGCCTTTGTAAAATCGTTTTCCCCGTGGAGCATAATTTCTTCCTTCAACAATTTCGATTGTATGGTTATCTGGCAACACAGCGAAACAAAAATTGTCTCGTATAGAAAGACAACACACCCACAGATTATCAGAATATAAAATTGGGATAATATAATAAAATATTTTAGCAAACTTGAATCTATATCCATATTTAAATCAAACATATAAGTTCTGTTAGTACTAAATAAGGGAAATACGATGAACAAGGTGACAGTACACCAAATGACCGTTCCAAATACCAATTGTATCTTCTCTAAAGTCGTATTTAAGGATTGGGCGTAAATTTTAGCTTTTGCCGAAAATGAGTTGTAATCCCAATAGTTTCCAAGATCTGTTTGGATTTCAAGCAAACTCTCTCGATAGTATAGAAGCCAAATATATTTCATCCCAGCCTTAAACATGCGATTAAATATGACGTAAAAACGAATCGTTCAGTTACTTACATGAAAAATAGAAATGACCCCTTCCATTGCATCGACGAATTCCTCCGATTCGGCACAAAACAAATTTACAAAAGTCAATGCTGATACCTCGGCAAATATTACAATGTTAAGAGCGTGGAAAATTAGAATTTTGTCGGCCGAATTGCCATTAGTAAAGCTCACAGATTTTAATATTCTAAATCCGAGTTGAAAACCATCCCATTTTGCAGACGCCATCTTGGAAGTTACTAGACTAGATTTTATGCTTCAATGATTGCACTCAACTCAAAAAAGTCTTATATAGGTATGGATTTTCCACGCATGGTGGTTTTAACGTTACCATAGGTAGTTGCAGGATTTTGCATAATTTAAGATCGACTGGTATGTGTAATCGGTTTCGATTTTATAACAAAGAGGAGGTTCTATGAAGGAAATCGTGAGTGTGAGGTTTGCGAGTTGTCACGTACGAAGTAATTTTCTGTTTGGTCTACAAAAATATATACCACGTGAGTCTCATGTAAAAAGGGAAAAATTGCACGGTAATAACCATACTGAAACACACTGAAAGAGCGGTATGTTAAAGTCAAGTAAATTTACTTGGAATAACTATTTGCTTTGGAGTAACTACCCAACTAGCACAATAGGTATCTGGGAACGTAGTTACAACTATTAAAATGACTTTGTAGTATATCGCGACATAACATGGGAACGTAAAAAGAACGTTCCTATTACCATATTACTA
>JARFOC010093852.1:0-13249 GCA_031763485.1 Osmoderma eremita | reverse complement strand
CATTTATTTTATATACACCAAAGTTGACTTAGTTATTTGAACAACAAAAGATATTTTCACTCGGAGGATATTCACTCTCGTTCCTCCGTACGTCTGATCTCGGGGAAAAGAACTTTTCTCACGGAGGTGGCGCCAAAAACTTTCTAACCCCGCCGTCTTCACTGAGCTGGTCGGTGCGACCCCGAGAAGGGTGGATATCATTGGGGTGGATTTTATTGTACCTATCGGTTTGTGGCGTCTTTGTTCTGACACCTTCTGGGTGTTAGAATCGTTTGGAACACAACTCATAACGGACCGGGATTACTACCTTGAGGCGCACCCGATTCGGCAAAGATAACTGATACCCCCGGCGAGAGACCTATTATGTCCTTATAGTCAGGTAAGATTGATTGATAGATTGATTGGTTAATCCCTAATGCAGAGACAGGTCTTTTACATACCTTAACACTGCGGTATTAAGGCCTGCATTCGGTTATTTCCTGATTACCTGAACAGATCTACCCCCTTGACAAGGTTTAGTAGCATGTGGGTCAAATTCCTTTCCGGTATTGCCAGTCTTGCGTCTATTGCACTAAATAGGGAATTTCTCCGGTGGCTTAATGCAAGACATTCAAAAATAATGTGAAAGGTTGTTCCCTCTTCTTCATTACATGGCCAACACAGAGGTTCCTCTCTAGAGACCTCCATTCTGTGCAGGTGTTTCCTTAGGTTGCCGTGTCCAATAAGTAGACACGTCATTATCCAAATCTGCGTTCTGCTAAGCGACAGTATGTCAGCTGCCAAATGTTGTGATGGTTTCCTCATCTGTTTGAAATGTTTCTGTCCTGCTACATGCTTAGTTTATTCAATAATTTAAAATACCTTAGGACAATGTTATGTCATATTGACGTAAATGATTTAAATTTGGGTTCTTCCATTAATCCCACAACAATATTTTCTTTAATATCAGCAACAGTAGTTGATGACAAAGAACAAAGATAGCTATTTTATAAGATAAAGTAATCGATTCTGTACGGTTTTAAAACAAATATCTAAAATATTAATCCAAAGAATCCTTAAAGTATATCATACCTCCCCCTTCAAATACTATGAATACAGATGAATTGTTCACCAACTTTCCTGTCGGTTTTCAATGTAATTCTATACACTTCCCTCCAATATCCTGTGTTACGACAACCGAGAACAACATCCCAAGAAACAATGAATTTCCTTTCACATTGAAATGATAAACCCCCTTTTCCCCAGGTACAGAAATACGGCAAACAAATAAACAGAAGAGTTATCTGGATAATTGTAGGATTTCTCCATGTATTTTCTTAACCGTAAACTCAGCGGTTTAATTTACACACAAATCAGTTTCCCTTTATCGTTCTGTTGCATCTAGTTTCAAATTTGGGCTTGTTAATTAACTAACGTGCTGTACAAGCGGTTTTCGATTGCGGCAGGCTGATATCAGACCGATATGCTTGAAATATGTCGAGTATTATCATATTGTTACTAAGAGGCCGCACCTGAAGCCCGCTACAGTTGCTTAAATTGTAAATAATTGTATGCGGCTGGGGATTAGATAAATATAATTTTGGGTATAAATATTGGCGGTAATGATATTAAAATGGAATAACAATATTTCTAAGAAAACTAAAACCCGGATGTTCCACTCTGTTGTTGAGAGAATAAAATAATGTCAGCAGAAATAATATATTGGAGACGATGTTGTAAGAAGACATTATTAGGTCGCGGTAGAAACGAAAGGATAAGAGAAATAATGCAAGTTGACACAACATTAATCAATAAAATAGAACGAAAACAATTATTGTGGTATGGCCACATGAGGAGAATGGACAAGGACAGACTACCACAAGGAGTTTGGAGATGGTAGCCTGCTAATAGAAGAAAAAAGGAAACACCAAGAGAGAGTTGAGGAAAAGGAATTAATGAAGCTATGCAGAAAAGAGGATTGGAGGTGGGTGGTTTTAAAGATAGAGCCTCTTGGAGATTGGGATGCGGTACATCAAACAAATAGCCGTATATACGCCGGTTATAGATAAAATGATATTAAAAATTGTTGCTTCAAAATTGTTAGCGCTCAATTTTTACTCTTGGAACGTTTATACCTAGGGCCATTACTTTAGCCCTGTCTATATTTATTTTCAGGTTTCTCTTATTGTATATCTTTTTGAAGTTGGCACTGATGACGTGATAACTTGTGATTCCCGCGTTGTAACGTATAAATATGGCGAGTTCTGCATGACTGGCAACGCTGCTATTTTTATCCGGGAAAAATGAACAGAATTCTGAAGAAAGTTGGCTTTTAATTTGTTTGTCTGCATAGTGTGTCGATGTTCTTCTATTTTAATAATTTTAACATGTCATTGTGAGTATTGCTCCACATCTCTTAAGATGCCAGAAACAATTTTATTACACAACATCTAAGTAATAATGTTCAGTATCTATTGTTCCACCATCAATCAAATGTCTTTTCAGTTTGTTACTCTTGAAAAAGGTTTAAAATAAAACCGAAACTCGAACCAAACGATAAAGCTGTGTTTTGATTGCGCTGGCTATAGTTCCGACTAGACTTATTCTGCGAAAATTAATCGTATTCTTTTCTATAAGTTGTTTCATTGTAAATACGTGATGTTGCAATCCTCTTCCTTTTCTAAAACTGCACTGTGAATCCTCTAATTGTTGTTCTATTATTATTGTTAGTCCGAAGGTATTCTGATTGTACTAAACAATGTTTTGATAAAGACAGACCTTTCAAAAATAGCACCAAACTCATTCTTAATCCCATCCAATCAAGTACTCACGTATTCACTAGTATCGTGATGTTCAATTAATTTTCAGCTTCCATTCATTCAAAACATACAACCCTAATGACGGCGGCTCTCTTTATAGTAAAGTATGAATACGTAATCAAGTCTATTTAACACAGAAATCAAACACTGTGAAAACACTTTGTCTGTCGGAATGATAGTAGCTGCTCTCTATACATACTTAGTCTTGGTTGGGCTCAGTTCGCGTAATTGGCGTAGAGAATCTATCGTTAATTGTGTCCCATTTCGAGATGGGTTAACGCGCCCTCTAAGAGCACGGCGACTGGCTAAATATAGAACAGTGCTTGATTTGCATGTATGAGGCGTCTAACTATAACATGCATTCATCCATATTTATGTGACTGATTGTGAGGGAGATTTGGGGTAACTATTGGTGATATCACAAATGAGCCTTAGAATAATTTAAGGCTTCAGATTACTGCTATTTTTAGTGGATCTTAACCATTAGTATTATGAAGAAAATGAGAAGGCTTGGAGTTTGATTTGAAGTGCGTTTGTGTATTAATTTGAGTGTCTAATGATCAATTGCGTGTTCAATAAATAATGAAATAGACAAACTGTGTCGGATCACTCCCCCGCACAATAGATTGATTGATTGATTTAGGACTGGTGTTTCGGGTATACGTCAATATCCATCGTCAACCCCATAAGCGAAGGAACGCAAATAAAACTATATAGCTACCTATTTACCGCATATTTACAACAGTTCTACCCCCGAGCGTTGTCAAGTGTGTGCTGTTAGTGTAATAAATCCATCAAAACGGAATACGGAAGTTAACAAAGATTTAGTGTTTTTATATACCTTTGGAAAATTGATTTTAGCTTTGCAAGAACCTTATATAATATAACCGTAGATAACGAAGACATCAAAATACGTATCAATGCCTTTTGATTGGATTACAAATCCAATTTCAAATCCACGTTCGTAGGTTTTGACCAAAAGATAAACAGTTAATGTCCTTTTGCAAGCCGCATCTAATGGTAACAAAAATGACATAACTTTCGATCAAAGATTGTTGTGAGATCTTTGATCTGGTAGCTTAAATTTTCTTTTCAAATTTAAATTTATGAAGATAAATCTGGGTAAAATTATTATAATACCAGAAATCGTAAATCAATGATAATTATTTGCACCATCCCGCAAAAGTTTAAATCTATAGATTAGATTTGCCAGGTTTTCTTCACTATTCTAATTCACTTGACACTTCGTCTTGATGCTAGGATTCTAGAAACCCATATTAAAAGCTTCCTTTATCCCATTTTAACAACATTTACTTTCCAATAACAACACGTTTCGCTAAATTATTACTGCTGGTCTTCAATCGACTGGAAAATTGTCGGAACATTGATGAAAAAGTTTGAATGTACAGATCATATTTAATTGCTTTGCTACTCTATTCTAACACACTTGATTTTTTGTTTTGGTTCTATGCTTCTAGTAATCTATGCTCAAAGTTTTCTTTGTCAGATTTTAACAAAATTCACTAATCGCTTTTCCAATAAGCAAACCTCTTGCAATAAATTATCACCGTGCATCCTCAGTACATATTCCATTCATTATGATTCTACCTTTCAAATAGTAGCAACACCTAACAAGATTAAAGCTCCAATTTTGCACTGATTAAAACGCCCCTTAAAGCTTCAGTTGTACCAGTATATTCAAATTAGTAACGCAAGTAACAAATTACAATTAATTCGTTTGTAAGTAAGGTGGGAGGGGAGGGTAATTTTCCAGGAGCAGTGGCGGCTTTCACCGTGAGAGAAATTTCAAAGCAATCAATCCAAATTATTGCGAAAGATGGAGGAAGTATTTGTTCTTCGTCCGGGCCTACATTCACAGAGAAACATCTGGAATAAGTAATGAGATTTTCGCATTTTCAGAAATGTGTTGTTGTTTGTTACAGCGTTATGCATCTTTGCTACAATTTTCATAAATTACTATTTTGCGTCGGAAGGAAATGCAATTGCGCGAAAAGGAAAATCGGTTATGCCAAATTAGTAGTCTATGTCAATATCTTCACAACAACCTTGAGATAAAGGAAGAAAAAACTAAAACACTAGAAAATTGGCGAGAGGTACGTTTTGAGTAAATTTGGAAGTTCTTCAAGGTTAAAATTATTGTCGAATTTCCAATATCATTTAAAAATTTATGGATAAATTAGTATGAACATGTATTCAAGAGCATGACAACTCTTTCCCAGACTCACTAATCTAATGCCATTCAAGTTACGCATTTTAGTTTTCTAGCATGAGGCTGCAGGCATGCTTTCAGAAAACCACTGAGTGCCGTTATAAATAAATCGTCGAGATCTTGCTTTTCTTGGATATATGGGAGAAAGCAATGATTAGTCCGGTTAAAAAAAATGATTTTATTATTATTTTTGGGCTTATCACATTTGGAACAAATTATCATGTCATAGTGTTTATATATTCATGGAGTTTAACACTACATATTAGAGTTTTAACACGCCCAGCTAGCGACTGACGCGAAAAAGGTGTTATTTATGGGCGTACTACCATTAAAAGATGTCCTCTGTGTATTACAGCATCCTGAAGTATTAAGTCGGTTGATTTCATAATTTTTTTTTCAACGTAACCGATATGGTCGCGTTGCAGTATTTGTACGTGTTGAACATGCTGTCAGCTTGTTCAGAAGTTGTCTAAAGAGTTGGTTCAGCTCCAACAAATTTCTCTCCGTTTCTGGTGTGCCAAAAGGATCTTCTTGTTTAGGGTCACCATTTTTTACTATGTACATCAAGATTTACTTTACGTGTGTGTGGCTTCAGAGATGGGTAATTGAAGAAAATGGTAAACCAGATAAAGAAAAGGAATGGGGGAAAATGTTTAATGGCTTGAAGTCGACATTTTTGGGAAGACAAGCGATTCGAAAGAGCATAAAGGGCGAAGTTGTTAAAAAAACTTGTGAGGCCGACAGTAATATACATGCATCAGTGAAGCATGGATGCTAACAAAAAATCAATGGAACAGAAAAAATGCGGTGGGAAGATAGAAGGAAAGAAGATAAGAAATATATTAAAAAATGGAGCATTTAACGAGAAGTTATAAGCGAAAAGATAGTGGAGAACTAACCAGGGTGGTTTGGATATATAAGTCGAATGCCAAATTAAAGATAACGAAGAAGAGTATGAAGAGAATAACAGATAAAGACCGTGGAAAACTTTTGCAAGCAGTATCAAGGAAGAAGCAAAGATAGACGGTATGTAATGCGAAAGTATTAAAAGTCTAGTAACACACAGGAAAGATTGGAGAAAAAAATCAAGGAAAGAAAATGAGTCCAAACAGCCTTACACTTAGCAGTAAAGATTAAAATGAAGGTTAAGAGACGAAAAATAAAAAGATCTGGCCTGCTACCAGGATACTGCTTAGGACCTCTGTTTTTCACTATGTGTATTGATATTTATTTTACGATTTATTATACGATAATTTGTTGATGAGACAAGATATTGGAGTTTTACTAAACACACTCTAGAAAGTATTCGTCGAAAAGTAATGTAAATGACACCTTAGAACACTTTTTCTATTTACTTATTTACATTTTTTTAAATTAAACGTACACTGCAAAGATTACATCGTCAATTTGACAACCTACAATGATAATACATGCACATAGAAGCTTCTGCCATTCCACAACGGGTAGTTACCGTAATGACGTGCAGTTTTGCGTAATGACCGGGACATAGGACGTTCAAAAGCTCACTCATCATATCGGTAAACAAGGTGATCAATGAACACCGAACTGGCCGGCGAAACGGGTCGGTGGTACTCTGGACCGTCAACAGTCTAGATTCGTAGTCGAAAAGTAAACATTTGCGGTGAACTCCAAAGTGTGTGCGTACGTGGAGGATCTCGCATTGTAACCGACGTCTATTGGTCCGGACGATCGCCCTTCACGTCGGCATCAACTCGTACGCCTATGTAGCGTACAGGGGAGGCTTTTACCGAGCCTCAGTCAATACCTACAGTGAACGTACATACACGAGTATATAGAGACCCCAGCCGTTGCCCGGATAGTCATTAAACACTCTGGACAAGTGACAAGCTGAGGCTGGGGACGGTATTTTGAAAATTCGTATGCCTGAGGCGAAATGGACAGTCGTACGGACCAAGTGAGCGGTGAGAGCAATTCAACAAATCCGCCGGTGCTGATGGAAAGCTGCAGTACACCGGATGGGATACGGGATGTGTTTTGGGGGTGTATTTTTTTCTGGGGACCTGTCAATTTGGTGCCGTCGAATAAACGAAACACGTTCGTAAATTAGGTTTCTGTTTTTTGTTTCCATTTTCTTGTTATTTTTCTATTAGGTAGGTAGGTGAACATCCGTACTGGTATGCATGGACTCAATGTAAAATAGAAATAAAAAATGTTATAGATGTACGAGGTGTGTAAATTAAATAATGAGACTGACAACGTGGCGTTTGATATTGCAACACGGGAAACACGGGACATGGAGGGGCTACAAGTGGACATTGTAATACGCGTTCAGTGCAAGTTTGAACTCGATCGAGTCATTTGGTTGTCCGTTGACGTTTTCTTTCCGTGAACACGGTCTTCGTAGTGCGTTCTACATATGAAAGACATTAATTACGAGCAACGGTGAGCTATCAGGTTTTGCTTCAGACTTCGGCAAAATGCAACATAAAGTTTTGGAAAACTTCAGCAGGCCTACGGAGATAGTGTTTTGTTAAAAGACCAGGTGTTTCGGTGGTTTAAGGCATTTTCAGAAGGAAGTGAGTCAATGGGAGATGAGCCACGCTGCGAAGGGCCTTCAACTGCAAGAACAGATGTCAATGTCGACAAAATCCGCGATCTTGTTCGTTCAGATTGTCGGTTGACGGTCAGAATGTACGGGGACCAGTTGAATTTGTCTCACACCACCGTTCATCAAGTTTTGACCAATGAACTGGGAATGAGAAAGATCTGCTCGAAAGTGGTTCCAAAAAACCTTTCCAAGAACAAAAGAACATCAGGAGAGAAAGGTGCCTTGACTTTTTGGAATCGATTGAAAATAATGAAAATTTTTAGGAACGTGTCATTACTGGTGATGAGAGTTGGGTATTTGACTATGACCGGGAAACGAAACGCCAGAGGAGGGAATGGCACACTTCAGGCTCTCCAAAGCCCAAGAAAGCAAGAATGAGCAAATCAAAGATCAAGAGCGGGCTGGTTTGTTTCTCTGATTGCCAGGGAATCGTTCATAAAGAGTTCGTGCCTCAAGAGACAGTTAACCAACATTTTTACTGAGAGGTTCTCGAAAGGTTCCGAAAAAGGGTCATGCGTGTGAGGCTAGGCATCATGACAATGCGCCTTGTCACACAGCAATTTCCATTAACTGTTTCTTGGCAAGTAAATATATTTCTGTGGCTTCTCAGCCTCCTTATTCACCTGACTGGGGTCCTTGTGACTTCTTCCCCTTCCCACGATTGAAAATTCATCTGAAGAGACATCATTTTGGGACACTCGAAAACATTCAAACGGCTGCAACCGACCAGCTAAAAGCGATTCCAATATCCGAGTTCCAGCACTGCTATGAGGAATGGAATAACCGCCTCCAACACTGTGCGGCTTCCCAAGGGAGTTATTTTGAGGGAGACAACGTCCAATTGTATTTATATTCAAATAAAAATATTTAAAAATATCAGTCTCATTACTTAATTTACACACCTCGTATTAGTAATTCATAAGTCTGTATGTTGGTGTATTGTTTTAGTTGTGTTTTGCAAGTTATCCCATGGCCTCTGTTCTAACTTTTATAACCATATTTTAGTTAATTTGAAATTGGAGATAAATTATTTTTTATGACAAACTTCTTTCAGCAAGATTCTGTATTTCAAAGGGACAAAAAATCAATACAACGAAGCGTGTTGGTTTATTAATAGGGGAGACACAAGCAAGAGCAACCATTCATTTGGATGTATGTATCGTTGAATCAACTACACTTACAATTAGTCACATGCGTGATCCTCAACCGAAATTAACGGAGCGCATTACATTATATAAAATTTGGGAATTAAGATAGCAGGTGTGGGTGGTAGTAACAGACAACTAGTGAGTCAGTTATTAATTTCCAAAATTGCGTGAGTTACACATATGTATTTACCTATGACTGGCATCAATCAAGCGAACAAAGACAAATTAATGGATGCACTCACACATTGTAATATAAATAAAGTCAGAATGAATGAAAACGAGATGTTTGTATACCGCCATAAAAGTTGTACTATTAATAATTTTGTAATTTGTCATATGACGGTGTTAGTCCTTAGGCACTAATTTATTTATTACTTTGCGCGAAAGTTAAAAAAAAACATGTATCGCGACAGTAGACAATTCTGGATTCACTTATATTGATGAAAATTCCACCAATATCCCAGACTAAGTGTTCGCATCACGACTAATTCTTTATTAGAAATTACTAAAGTTATTATTGCAAATCTATATATACAGGTTGTTCACTAAAAATATGGCAAGAATACAAACCATGATTATGTTGATTATTTTAAGAGTATTGTGTCCTTTAATGATTTCCGGAAGGGCCTTTTGTTTCCGAGATACAAGGCGGTAAAGACTTTTCGATAAAAAGAATCTTTTATTCCTAATATTACATCTAAACCTTCTTAATCTATAGGCACTGCTGAAAATGCTACCACTAGCTAGGATGTGTGATTCCATTCTTATCGTCAATGACTGCTGAACTCTTTCAAAAACACAATGGTGGTGTCTCATCGCATTCCACCCACCAACTATCCAATTGCTCTGATCTTCAATCAAACATTTCCCACTGGAGTAGTGTAAACAAAAGGTTTCAGACGGCCCTACATAAAAATCACAAGCATGTAAGTTTGGGGTCGAGCAAGCTATAAGCGAGGTCCACTTCGCCCAGTCCAACGGCATTGATATGTTGCATTTAAAAACTCATGAGCAACCATACTAAAATGCGCTGCATCGTATAATCATGCAAGAACCACATTACATTTCTCGTTTCAAGTACCAAGGGTTCCAAAAAAATTGGGTATATCTGAACGGTAGAAAAGCCAGTCCAATTGTGCTGTCACCCCCAAAGGTTCAATCAAAACTAATACTGAAAATGGCCTTCACACACTTCACGTGGATATTATTCAACCCACGTATGATTATGTAACTTATTTATTGCATTTCTTGAGAAATTTTTGCTAGCGCCAGTAGTTAAAGAATTTGAACCGATGTTTGCAGAAGCAATCTGCGGTGGAAACCCATCAAGAATAAGTGTCTGAATGTAATATGGGTACAAGGACTGCTGTATCAAAATTTGCCACACAGTCCCATTACTTAAATTCAAAGCTTTTGCAATTTCTGTAGTCGGACTACCTGGACCTACCTCTACCATGATGAGCACATGTGCTTCAAATCGCACCGTTAACTTTTAAATATGTCTTTTTCACTAAGAATGTGATCAATACTTTGGAATGCTTTTCTATCAGGAACATGACGGTTTGGTAATCATTGATAGCCA
The DNA here is from genome assembly GCA_031763485.1 of Osmoderma eremita. NCBI lineage: Eukaryota > Metazoa > Arthropoda > Insecta > Coleoptera > Scarabaeidae > Osmoderma > Osmoderma eremita. Next base: position 2,901 of record JARFOC010093852.1, on the reverse strand, counting down.
GTCACGAATTCCCATTGCCGTTGGAAATGCATGTCAGTCATCTAGGCGTTCGTAAAGGCAATTATGGTAGCGAACTTCATGAGAAGACTTCAGCCATCAAATAAGTTGCTAGATACGGTTATCTCCGACGGCATGCTGGGAATTCCAACTGACCAGATGTGCGCACGACACATTATCGACACATTCTTCACTACCTCCTATCCAAACAGGGAGTAATGGAGATGTAACGAAACTAATAGCAATAGGACCTAGTGGCCGAAGTAAAAGGGACGATTAATGAACCAGACGGATGACATCGTCACATCAAGTAAAGTAGGTTAACCATCAAATATAGAAATTGAAGGCAATCTAATTTCCCAACTGTCAAAGCGAGAAAATAACAAGTTAAGAGAAATATTCAACATCGAACGACATCAGGTTAGTACCTGATGTTAGTGCACAAAACAGCTGTTTCGAATAACCGGAATGTTATATTTTTCTTGTCGAAAACCCTTTATCGCCCCGAATCTTCCAAAAGCCCTTTAAGGACAAAATATTGTTAAAATAACCAATATAATAACGCCTTGAATATTTGCCGTATGTTTGGTAAACACCCGGTATGATGAGTAATAGAAAGGAACATTATTTGTTACTAATAATAGCGTAGAATACAAAAATTGTATAATACACTTTCGGCACAATGTATTCGTATAGTTGTAAATATTTTTAAATTGTGCCACATTGAACTCTGTTTCGGCCACTTGAACGAAACACACTGTATATTTTAATTTATTTTGTATTTGTCCTATTTCGTAGTATCAGTTGACGTGTATATCTTTGTAAACAGGATGTACTTATTTTTATGATATCATTTTAACTTTTGCCGAAAGGGTATTTCACACATTTAGACAACGTTCCGTTTATTGGGGTGATTCGGACTAGGTAGAACGCTGTACTGTCGGCAATATACTTTGATCCCTTCTTAAGGTATTATTCGAATGCCGTAGCATCACGCTTAGAAATTATGTTTTGTATATAGCACGTAGTTATTGTGAAATTATGTCACCTTTAGCCAATAGGATGTTGTAACCCCACCCTTATATTAACGTACAAAGCTTTCCTCAGACATTTTATACTTTAAAATAGTTAGTTAACAAAACGACATACACCCAACTGTCATGTTTGTAATGTTCAAATGTCATACATATTAAGACAACGTTCAAATAAACAGTGAAACAAGTGTTAACTCAATTCTTTCATTCACATCTCATCAGAGAAACAAATTCCTTCAAAGCAGGAGGAATCTACAACCTCCATGAAATTTTATTGGGAAACATTTTTTTCCTTTTAAAATAAGTAATGCAGGTGTAATCGTGCAACCATAGCTGCAAGAACTTCTATATGAAAGGATGGAATGTCACACTCTGTATATTCTTACCTCATGGTGCACAGAACCAAATTCTGCAACGATTAGTATTAGGCTTCCCTGTGCCTATTCGTTTTCCTATTATTAATAATTATGTGCATTCGACAAAACATCACGCACATATGTCTACATTTAAATGTATCGATACAGGCTCTCGATCGAGAGAACATGACGTCATTCCAATGTATCGAGCCCTCGTGAGCTAGCTTGCGTTAAACTCTAACTTGAAGGTCAGAATGTAATTTCCTCCATGTCGCTCATACTTGCGGATTCATCCAATTTCGATTGAAATGTGAGATGAGTCAGATCGATGCTAGGGCAGTGTATTTATAGTCGTGTGGGTAAGCAATGGGTTTTCAGCTCCAAATAAAGCGCGTCCTAACACGAAGGGTAGGAGAAACCCTCTCTTAAAATGGTTGACGATCAAATCAAACATACACGGCGTGGACCTCCGACAGATTTGCCGTAATACTACGATGTCTGACGTATTTCCATATGCATATAAACATTACACGCAACCAATCCAGAACTAGTATATGACTAGGGTTCTTTACGGGCGACGGATCCTTCATAATAATAAACTTAACGTCCTCATAAATCATTCACACTTGTTTTTCATACCTACATCCTGACGTATACACACACACACTAGGAGGCGATTCATTGTCGGTATGACAACCCGCCGTCGTTCTGGAAATATTTATGGTTTAAACAGCTCATGGAGCAAACTAACGGAGATGGCATGTGTCCAACGCGTATTTTGCGGATATGCGAAGGAGAAAGACGGGTGTCTGTGGGGTCTTCGCATACGCGTTTAATTAAAAAAGCACCAAGCGGTTATTAATTAGCGAGATAATTAACGAGATGTTAGTTAAACGGCCGCCTAATTTTTCATTAAAACTGTTTTGGAATGATTGTTAGTGTCGTAACGCAGTTGAAGAGTGCAGTAGGTGTAGAAAGTGATCGATTTTCAATGTTCAGGTGATGTTTGTTCTTGATGGTAGCAATCACGATTTTTATTTTTAATGATAATAATGATATTAATATATATTCATTTAAATCTATTGGTCAATATTGCAAGGACTGATTACTCCTTCCGCACAAAGTGTTGATTAATTCGAGACGACACGTGTTTCGGGAATACGTGTATTCCCAGTATCAAGTCGAATAACCGAATGAGCGCGAAAACAACTTAAAACTATAAACATGCATTGCTTTTTCCCTTCCCTTCATTCCCTCTACCTTTATCTAACATATGTACAAACTTCTCTCACACTCCCGGAGAAAAACTTCGAAGGACCACCCCGGTGTTCTTATTGGTACGCCATTATTACCATACCAAATTCATCAGAACCGAAAAAGACAAGGGCGCTTCCTTCCGATTAAGAAGGTTTTTATTCTTTTTAATATCAATGGATGCATAAGCATCCAGCTCGCGCGTCGATGTTACCGATTTCATTAGTTTTAAATTATCTATATTTATATTATGTCCCGTT